>JARJDR010016171.1:0-20980 GCA_030264135.1 Myllaena sp. GC000078 | reverse complement strand
GAACATTGGAAAAGTTTTCAAAATATACTAATGCGTAGACATGAGGGGCGATGGGGGGCGCTGACATAAATATTTTCTGGAAAGGGGGCGCTAGGCTAAATTAGTTTGGGAATCTCTGCTCTAATCGAATACAATGCATGTTGTGCGTTTGCTGGGAGCGGCCACGACCCGTTAACTGCATTCTGATGCAATCCCGTACTCGAATGAGTAATTTGGCATAGTAAACGTAGATTAGATAAAAAATAGCTTTAATACCAATATGTTTGTACATAATATACGATTAGTATTAGTCTGATGCAAATAAATTGCAACAGAGGCGTTAATGATTGACACTTTCGAATATCTGCATTATTATTCTCTGTTGGAATTTGCTTTCTAACTATGCGTGCATTAAGAAATGCAGATTGAAAGATGTGCTTGATGTGAATTTTAGTTTTTAAGCCGAATTAAATTTCCTAGAGGCATCCTGAGTATGTAGGTGGTGATATTATACAATGAGGAAATGTTGGCGCGCGCTTGCAACAATTTGCAACTTTCTGATGGATATCAATCTAGACTCTCAATTATGCAGATGCTTTCGATGCGCGCGCGCGCGCGCAAACCACCGCATTTGCACTTACCTTACAAACGTGTTAATTTGTTTGCATTTCCTTCGTTGGCACGTTTTTAGTCCGTGCGAGTGCAGGCTTGTGCTTAATTATTTCCAGATGCATATCGCGCCGTGCGCCGTATTATGGCAAACAATTGTAGGTTTTTACTTGCGTATATGAGGAGGAAATGTGCGAAACTCTACTTTTACTTCTACTTTTTGTACTCTTCATGATGCTGTTGAAACAGTCGTTTTTACGCGTTTGCTTCATTTTCTTCTTTATGCGCTTAGATACTTATTAAGAAGAATCATGTTGCTCAAGGAATGAAATTAATTAATTTAATACCGACGGAAGTGATTGCTTTGTTCGGCATTAAATTTGTACCGGTTATTGCGGTTCATATAAATATTTAGCCATGTCATCGAACGCGCACAAAATGATTTTGATATCGTAAATTGAAATTCATTCTCGCGGAAGATTCAATGAAAACTTTCAGTATTAATTGAGTTTGCTATAGGCCGCGCGCGTTGCAATGCGTTGGAATTGAAATAGAGCGAATCATAAATTAATATTTTCCATCAATTCAACATGATTTCCGATAATTTTGGTTGCGAAACAAATAATTACACACAATTATACGGTGCGTAATAAATGTATTCAACCGCCATGAAAATATTAGTTTTCTTCATTTTTGCACTTGGCCACACGGGTATAACTGTTTTCTTGTGCGTTGCATCGTTATGTTTTTATCATATGGGTTCAATTATATATCGCAAATTATTATGACGTCAAAGTGTATGCTGTGCTTGCGGAATAGTTTGCCGGATAATTGCAATATTTTGCGGCGATTAGCAGACGTACCTAAATTAGTGTGTGTGGAGGAATAACAGTTAATGCAATATCTGCGTGCGTAGCCGGTAAAAGGACGGGCTCGGCAGATGATGGTACGTTGAGAAGAATAATGCAAAAGGTGCATTGAACGGTCGCACTTTGCGCGGGCGATCTTACACAGCAGTCTCGTGAAAAATGTCTGTAAACGTATGGAATTCGTGCGTTTTGCGAACTACCGTTTGGCGCGCGCGCGATGCAGTGAAGACATAACAACATCTGGGTGTATGCTGGCTGCGTGGCGATAAGAAGAAATGCCGAGTGGTACGCAAATGTGGAAAATGCGTTTCATTCTCTTATGGTTTTAATGGATAACCGTTTTCAGGTTGCGCGGGGTCGCGTTGAGTTTTGCATGAAATTTCAACGACTCCCGTTAATTTTTATCTTCTACCATTTGCTTGGATAATTGCTCCCTGTTTATGATTACCTCGTATAGTATGTTTAATGTATATAAATTTAATAGACGCGACATTTTTCTTCATTTAACTGCTCCCCGTCGGTATATGTGTGTAATATTTCTACGTGCCGCCAACGCCATGCACCACCATCTATATTAATTGCTTTTTCTATTGTTTCAGGTAAGCATTTCTCTCCATCTCCGGCTCCTGCGGTCGCCCGGCTGGCTGCTGTGGGCGCTCACCGCCATTGTCGCTGCCAGAAATTCGCGCCAGGCGCTTCTCGCGAGCGTGCGGAAAATATATGTTTATTGGGTCATTATGTAAATTTCGGGTGAGTTCGAGATAATGAAACCGTATATACAGGACAAGGTATACCAGCCACTTTGCATCGCATACGTTCTCTTTCTTCCGCATTGGGTTTTTCCTTTTGACCACGTTGTTCCACATCACTTTCTCTTACGGCTTGCGGGGCTGTCGCGTAATTCGGCTGTTCTTCTCGCATTGTCCTTGCGCTTGCCTGGCGCACGCGAGCCCATCGTAAAGTAGGAAAGTTTCGACTGATTTATGTATTTTAATTCCGGCTTGTCAATTTCGATCTATTGTCTTTTATATTTATGCAGGCGACAATAAATTCGCTTGACGAGCATTTTGACGCTAAAGTGCCAATCTACGCCGCGCAAATTGTTTATTTTACTTTCAATTTACGCTCCGTTTTTGTTGTTGTTTTTTATGCAAAACATATCAAACTTTTTATATTTGAATTTGCCTTTAATGGATTTAGTGATAAAGCTAAACGGATCGATTGTATGAGAATATTTGCGAATCCATTCTAAATTATACTTGCAAATTTATTGTATCTATACGTACGCTTCTGTTTCGATCGAAACATTAATCCGTATAACTTTGTTGAAATTTACAATAACAAACAAACAAATTCAACAACGTCGCGTCGGCGCCGTACCAATGTATGAGGCGCTGACATAATCGCATAATTACAACATTCAAAATCAATGAGATTAGGTTGATATTTAAAGTCTCCTATTTTAATATTTTTCCAATAAATTTGTGAACGTTGGACTGGACGTGTATAAATATCTAGAAAATGTAGATTAGTGGAGATCAAACTTGAACAGATTTTTAAAGGCAAATAACTCAAAAATAACAACTAGCGAGTGGAAAATGTGGATAGGGATATTAAAAGCAAATCAATCATACGCCGCAAGACGCCGGGCCGCCTCAAGATTCATATTCATGAATCTCCTTTCGTTCTGCTCCATCTTCTCGCCATCAACTTAACGCCCCAGTCAGAGCACAGACGTTTTGCTTCACCGGCGCATTTTGTATTTTTTTCATTCCGGTTGCGGCCAGGAACGAGCGCGATTCTCACGGAAAGTTCTTCCTACTTTTTTGTGTCGTCTTTTTAGTAGGGTAATAATCCCCGGTTAACAAAGCAGCTGCCGTCCAAAATTGCGATATACTAGTAGAGTACGAGCAGTACTCTACTTCGAATCGAATTTGCCGTTTTATTGCCATTCACCTACTTTTTGCGCCAAACTCTCAATATGTGAGAAATATTCAAATAAAAACTACTGTGGTAATGTTGATTCAATAATGATTGTGGTCAGAATACGGTAAACGTCAAGCTCGTTCGACCATTAACAACAGTTGCTAACAGTTTTTCCCAATTGTTGCGTTTGTGTATTGGTCAAGCGTATGAACATTTTTGGGTAATATTTTTGGCGCAATAAGGTTTTGTTGTCGCAACGGTACATTTACATTTATGGAGTTGTGGCGTCCGTCAACTGCCAGGATTTTAAGCCACGACAATAACTCACGGCGCGCGCGCCAAGCAGATGTCATTATTTGTGATTTTATAGATGTGTGTACATTGAATGAAAGTGTACCTAATGAAGGTGTCTCATTACATAGCTGATGCAACGGTAATCTCCATAAATCGTCTACCAATCTCGCACTGAAATTATTGTGAGCGGTATCAGCATATTCGAGACAGTCTTTTTCGTGAATATTTATGCCGTCGGGAAAGAGAGCAGATAATTACAAATTGCAAAACTTCATTCAACTTTTGGCTGCGGAGCGCGGTGGCGCTCCAGACACATTTCAACAACTTTACGCCACACTATGGCCGGTCGCTGGCTGGCGCGACAATGTTAACTTTACACTCGCAACTTAAAGTTTAGCTAAACGCTCAACAATATGCCGGCCCCGCCGCTACCAACAACACGAGACAACTCGCAGACTCGCTTCGCTTCGAGCCGACCCGACCGGGGGTTGCGTATGCGTTTATGTGTGTCGCGCTCTGGTATGCGTTAGTGTTTTGTTCGGCATTTATTGCCGCCACGCAAGCTTGTTTTGTTTTGTTTTCCGCGCCGGATTGTTTGCGTTTGTCGCGTTGTTGAGCACTTAGAGTTCACGCATACATGCACATAGTGTCTCGGCATCCTTACGAGGCCAAGCGTGAATTCGATGCAAATTGCCCGTCATTAGACATTACATTTCGAAACAGTAGGCTTAAGATTAGATTGGATTAGAATTTGAATGCGAATGCGAGCGGGGCGCGCCCCTGCAACAACAACAACAACAACAACAACGGCGACGCCAACGACGATGTCGCCTATATTGTTGGTTATGACATATTGCTTACGATTCGATTTGAATTGATTATTGAATAGGTCGGGCGCGCTACCGCGTGCCTATTAGGCGATGCGGAATAAGGTTGAATAATTTCGCGTGATTAGCATGAGATGACGCGGATTGCGTGCGACATGGTAAATCGATTAGTGGAATTAATTGATGAAATGATTGACTAGGATCGATCTGCTGGTTGCGTAGATGCTTAAGTTTATACGAACACTCTTAATTTCATTCAAATTATACTAGTTTGCATTTGCACAAATTTATTGATTTATGGTGTGAACTTTATAAATGTTTTATATATCTGTTTCTAATTAACAGACGACTAATTTTTATAGCTCTTGAAGTCCATAACTATTTTATTGAATGAACAAGTTCATTTTATGGATATTTTACATTTTATGTTAAAGCTGTCCATAAATTGTAATTAAAGTAAAAATGCATTCGTGCTGGAAGTAATCCCAGTTCGCTCGAACAAAAGATACAAAGTCCTTAAATTATGTAAAAACCATAACGCGTAAATCACCGGAGCCGCTTTTAATACATGACATGCTTTTTCGCACTCCAGATTTTTCATTTTCAGTAGTGCAGTCCAGCCGCATTTTACACCGCGATTTCCGCATGTTTGCCCATTTTCGTCGAATCTCTTGATTTACCTTGCACTTTGGCTATTCATAGAAAATTTAAACGCCAACACGCACCACACTGACTCACTCTAACCATGGTCGCTTTCGCATTTTTTTATCAGGATTTGGTTTTGTGTGGTGGGCTGAATAATAAACACGCTTTTTTCCTGGGGGCCGACCATTTTTTCCTCAAAGTGTTAATTCCTGGAAATTCAACAAACTAATTTTAATTTTTGCGCCTCCCTGGTGTTGCCAATTTTCATGTGCAAACACGCATCCGCTGCACGTCTATTATGCCGCGAAACAAATGAATTTTACTTAAAATGCATGCAATTTTTTACCGCATTCCGTTTTATTTCACTTTTTCCTTTCCCTGGGGCATTTTCCCACTTCTCGCCGATTTTGTGTTATGCCATAGTTTTTCAGTATTAGCCCCGAAGGACATTGTACGCTTTATGCATCTTCTGCTAATTAATTACGTTTAATGTGTGGTGTGTGGCGAATTACCGTCCTCGCATTTGCGCGCGCGGAACCCGGAAAAAGACAGCGAATTTTTCTCACTCTCGCTGAATTCATGGGCAGAGTGCGTGCGGATATGCATACAATGCACATGGTTTTGATATGAAAAGCAGCGCATTATGTGCATGTACCGTAATGAAACGCACCGCCATTAGTGCGCATCGTGCGCGCATAATGAATGAATCGAATAAATCGATTCGCGGCGCGAGAGAAAAATTCTCTCGTACGCGCGGGGATATATGCGCTGATGTGTGATGCACGAGCAGCGGCCTGCACGACCGACAGAGGGGTTTCAACAAAGCGCCCATCATCAAGTCGTTGATCGTTGTGTTGTGCTTTGTGTTTGTTTGCAGCTCGCGATTTGCATTTGCGCACACCGTGTTATTTCGATGTTTTGCTTTGCTATACTATTATCCGGCGTTATTAATTCGCTTACTGAGTGTTTGCTATTGTATAGTTTTATTGGCGTGCAGAAATGCATTTATCGGTTTTCCGTACACATCGAGTATAATGGTTTGTTTGCATTGCATTTTATTTATGGTGCATATAGCGTGTAATGCAACAAAGTCACAGATAATAGCATTGGTTATTATTAGACGAACGCTTATATATTAACATATTCATATTCTCTTCTGCGTCCTACGATGAGTTACAGTTCATAATGTTGGCTTATCGTCGTGTTATTTATACTTTTGTCTATCCTTGTAACTTCCTTTATGCATTATTCAATGCCAAGGATCACCTATGGCTCTGTGGCTTATGCTAGACCGTTGCATTTTTCGCCCCTCATGGGTTTTTATATATCAAGTACATGTGCGTATGCACAATGGAGATAAATGCAAATTTATTTCAATCGCATTACCATTTCATTGAAGTCGCTGGGAGTGACGCGATAAGAGACAATTGATATGCTGCAAATCTAATGTTAGACTGTGCGCATTCGGCGTCCTAGTCGCCTCGTCGTCTCATCGCACCACCATGAACCGCAGATCTTTCAACACCTTTGCAGCAGCAACCGTGATTTGTTTGCATTGCATACACGCGATATCACACATCCGTGTCGCTTTTTGCATTTGATTGCAGCTACAGCGCGTGTATGGTATGACTGTTTTCCGCGTGCTCGCCAATAGCATTCGTATTAGCACTCTCGTTGTTGTTGTCGGCTGCGTTGTTGCTCTGCACTAATCCGACGCGATCTTCGGCTAACGGTTCGCCATGTTCATCGTTTCCCATCATATCACAGCTGTACTCGTACCTAGGGCATATGTACACATCGCACCTTTACCTTCCCGTTTCTAGATCGCATGTTATGCGACAACCAAATCACGGCCGGGCACAAAGATGGCATCGCAGAATATCTGTTTTATATTTATCCATAAATTACCCTTAAATAAACGTCGGCCTGCGAATTTCGAGACGATTAGGG
Source organism: Myllaena sp. GC000078 (assembly GCA_030264135.1). NCBI lineage: Eukaryota > Metazoa > Arthropoda > Insecta > Coleoptera > Staphylinidae > Myllaena > Myllaena sp. GC000078. The sequence continues at coordinate 13,881 of JARJDR010016171.1, read as the reverse complement.
CAATTTACGAGTATTATTTTGCCTTATATAGCAATTACGACCGTATCATCGTGGTGCATCGTGCGATTCGGATGTATCTTTGGCGCTCGTAAAATCTGACCTTCGCCCATGCGATTAACGGACAAATGAACGGAATGGTCGCAGAAATATTTATTATTTTGCCAAAACTGAATCATATGCGGCTCGCAGTTTGGAATGCATATTTTGTGCATGTGGACGTATTTGGATGTTAATATCGTCATGCCATTAATTTTATAATACTATATATCGACATAGGCATGGAGGCACTCGCCGGTGGTTATGGTGAGAACTAATTAAGTCCTATTACATCATGAGGCCAGCCGCGTCTGCATTTCCTATTCGTGCGCCACCGGACTCTGAACTTTACCAACTACAAGCGAATATCGTGTTAGAGAAATCGGTACGTGTCGGTTGGATCGCTTTCGATGCGGCAATCTTGATTATCGATATTTTCATCTTTCATCAAGTGCGCACGCATTTCATCATCGTCATTATGGTGGTTGGTGTGGTCGTTGACCGCGGCGGCACTTTCGGCACTTGAAACGCTCGGGAACGATGTCGAACGCGGGCCGTGAAAGAAAGAATCCTTGGGTAGAGACATTCGTTATGTCCTTTATGCGAGCGGCTTCTCCTTTTGCGTATGAACTCTACCAACTTTGTACGAGTAGTGTGTGCTGTATGCGGAGAGTATCGTATTATCGATTGCATCGCGTTCGCATTGCAATGCAATACATGCGTGGAAGACGCAGTACCCGCGCGCGGAGAGTAACAAACGAAACATGTTCATTATTTGCATATTTATGTTGGATTCTCCGCTTTGTACCAAGTCAAGGAGGATATGAATATTAGTTAGGCGGTGGCGGCGGTCTTAAGCATACTTGCGAGGAGCATGCGTGTGAGTGGAGGTTGGAAGGACGAGGAAATATTGGCGAGACCATCTGGCTCTGCTGGTCCGCCACATCGAATGAGTGCCGTTGAAAAGTAAAAGGCTTTTTACCTGGCCGGTGGCTGGTATGCAGATGGGAAAAAATTAATAAGCGAAAGGGCAAAGAAAATAGCCGAAGCGGTCGGGCACAAAAGGGAATGCTCCCTTTTCCGGAATTTTCATTTTGATATCTTATCGGCGACGAAAGAGCAAATTACCATACGAGCGATTGGAATTTATTGTCTGCGGCGCTGCGTCGTTTGTGTTTTGTTCTCGCGCACCGCAAAAGGAGAGAAAATTTGTGAACAAGGAATTTTCTTTATCAATGTTACCACGTGTATATTTTGCAATTCCACGTAAAATAGCAGACTTTGATATTATTCATTGCTAATGCATGTGTTTCGTTTTTTGTTTCAGGTGAGTTATCAACTATGCGAAACCCAATCATTATGCGCATCAAATCATCTATCCGGAGGGTGCAATAAAAGCACACGCGCGTGTGTCAGAGGGTGAGTGAGTTATGCGCAAGCAAAAATAATGAAATAAATCTAAATAATTGACAGATATTTAGATAATTGCATTCGCGCCGCTGCGCTATGCCTTGCTCTTTCTCTCTATCGTCCTTTCGTTCCGTGCCGTTCGTTCGGTTCGTCTCGCGTCGCCTCGACGTTTGTGATTAATCACCCACACACCATCCACATACATGCACGCATCATAACCACCATCGAAGACATGCGTTTGGCGTGTGCGCATGCAAGTCTTCTCGCGTGTCGGAACGAATCCCTATAATGTGGCTAATCTCGCGGTCCCAACTTTTTGCATATATTTCACGTGTATGAAATTTATGCGCCGCAACTCCTCGCGGGGTTGGTTGGTGTGCCGCCGACGCCGTCGTCGTATATTGTCGCTGTACGCCGCTGTAAAACATATGATTATCTTCAGCTGAAGAGGTTCTTCTTCTCGCGTACTCGCGCACACACCGCCCTTTCGTGCGGCGGACGCCCTTGAAATTAATACGATATATCACGCTAAATGCGGCGAATGTAATATATCACGGCGCGGTAGACATGCGCGCGCGCGCGAGTGCGCTCTCGGGAACAATATAATATGCACGAAAATGTGCGCAAAAAGAAACAGTGCACGTTCGACCAGCTCTACGCGCGCGCGCGCGCATTGATGATGAAGACGTGCGGCAAAAATCAATTAAAACAAATTGCATTCCGGCGCGATTTTGCGATTACTTTGTTTCGCGAGGTATGGGCTCGCTCGCACATCGCATGTGAAATCAATCAATTTTATGGTCTTTTATAATTATTGGGATGACGCGCGACGGTGCGTGTACAATTTAATTTATTTCGTTTTGCTATCATCCCCGCGTGGATGCGAGATTAAAATTAAAAATCAAAACGCTCTTCGCGTACCATCCACGCGTAATTATAAATTAATGCGATGGTAAAAATGCATTGATGGGTACCGCATTGGTGGTGAACCCTTGAGGAAAAAGACATAAATTTACATGCATTTTTCATGCTTGTTGCACGAGAGGCACCTTGTTCGTTTTTCCGCCGCAATGCACTTGCGCGCCTGCATTGTGCGTCCACCTCAATGCGATCGAAATATTTTCTTTTTCATCTGGCGTGTGGTTGGTTGGTGCCTTTCGTTTTCGCTTGCAGTGTTGTTTAAAACTCTCGTCTGCTCATCCAGCCGCGGAAACAGCGCCTGCTGCTCTGCATGTGTGGTCGTGTAATAAAATAAAATTTATTATTGAAAATACGAGAACGCAATGATGTATGCAGTGGGGTACAGAGCAGTGGAGTCGATTGCGACATGACAACCGGGCGACGGCGCAAGGTGAAATGCATTCATATGCATGCGCTCTTGCTGCTCGCGCAAGCGCATAAATTCTCTGCTGCCGAAACTTATCACGATTTTTATCTTTTTTTCCACGCGGTGTCTTCTAGCATTGCTATTGCATCCATTTCAACGCTGAAGATGATCGAAGGCAGGCAGGGAGCATATTGGGTTGGTGGTGGTAAAAACCCACGCTTTCAGTTCGTGGCTGTAAAAGTTTTATTTACGCCAATTTACGTTTTATAACATCATTTCGATTTTAATCGGATCGCATTGGATAAATTCATGCTCAGATTTTACGCTCACACTTGGTATGATAATTTACGCATTTTCCATGTGAAATTACGCCTTGGTACGCATTGCGCGTCTGCGATTAACACGCGCATCGAAGGTGCGATGAGATGAGCGCTGCCGCTGCTCTTTTCATGATGATGATGATGCGTCCGTCGGGCGTCGAAGAAATCGAAATGTGAAAGTCTTATGCAACAGCACGCCGCACCGCGCCGCGCCGAGGTCAATGTCAAGTTAATGGGAATTCGAGATTTACAATTTACAAATTTATATTCTTCCGCGCATTGCACTTGGCATGCATGCGTCGGCCGCGACAACCCGCCGACACCACGCCAAGCAGTACATTATTTAGCGGAGGTGTTAGTTTACACATCACAATGAATTACCGCGCAAGCGCATGGGGTCGGCTACAAGCCACAAGAAAAAGAAGATGAAGAAGAAGAAGAAGGCATACCATTATCTAACTGACAATAAATTCAAACGCCTCTCCCTTTCCCCCGCTTTCCTTGCGAGCCACACCTTATCATTCCCCCGTGTGTTTCTGCCGCGCGGCGCGCCATCAGGATGATGAAAAGTAATTAGATATGCGTTTAGTTGTTCGTCGCGGGGCAACGTTTTTGTTTATGACCTTTTGATGATGGCGTTAAACTTTATTAAGCTTTGTACGCGCGCGTCCTTTATTATCTCTTTAAGTGCGCGCGAGCGCTATCGAATCGAAATTAAATTCGATGCGAGCAATCCATGCCTCGACGTTTCAATTCGTCGATTTATTATTTGAATAGTACCCAGCAGCCGGAGGATAAAGTGCGAGCAAATGAAGTGTAGCCTGATTAACGACGCCGATATTACGAAAACTAAGCGATTCGAATTCTAATCAGGTGTAATTATAATAAATGATATTCGTATTCCACGATGGGCGATGGTGAATGTCGGCGGCCTGGAACGAACGCTTGCATTACGTGGCATCCTCTCTCTCCCTAATGAGGCGAAATAAAATCATAACAATTTGAACAATGTCGAAACGTAATCCGTTGCGCCACTGAATTTGACGGGCGAGTCGAGGGACGTGTATCATTAATAAATGCATACGAGCAGGCGCAGGCGACTGGGTGGGAGATTTGGTGATGAAAATTGGGCGCTCACGTTGGCAGTCTAGACGCAATTCGTACCCGTTCGGGCTTTGTCCTTTGAGTCGTGGTTTGAATGCGAATTGAATGTCGGCCAATTATTAAGCATCAGTTTTCGTTTCGACTCTTTGTCATCTCGTTGGAATGGTTTTCTTGGCATTCGTTCGAGACGCTTTATGAAATTGACTGCAATCGAGATGAGTGTTCTACGGAGTAGATTAGAATCGGAGAAAGGGTATATCCACAATACAATATGACGTTGAGATGCATTTAGAATTAATCTAGCCAATTAACGTTGCCTGTGCGTGCGCATTCCGTGCACTAACCAACACTTGCAGTTGCGCCCGCAAATGCAAATATTAAACCGGCATATGCAAATTGCAAATTGCTCTTCGTGCGCAACTGTTGCATAGCACCCACCGCCGCCGGTTGAAAATGTACGAAATTACGAAAATGATTAAACGCAGGCGTCTGGGGCGCTAATCCTTGGCGTCGGCGGCGGCTGTGTGTGAAATCCTCGTGAAATGCAGAACACTCTCGTTACACTCAATTTTCTTTGTCTGGTTACTGGTTTCCTTCGTGCTCATTGTTTCGCCTAACACGAATTTCATGGCATTTATAAATTATTCATCTTGTTATTTCATCATAAAGGTGATTTTTTCTATTTTTTTACGGTTGGCGATAAGTAGATGTTCATATCATGTGTCTGGAAAGTTTGGCATTTTTCGCGTAACATATTTATTACGTATTGGTTTGCGTCGAGTTCTACATCATCAGGACTGGCTTGTTTGTTTGGTTGGCGTGTGTATTGACATGCCTTTAATTTTAATATCAAATTGATTGACTGCAAAAGTCTCGGTCGCATAAATGCGAGTAACATACAACTTTTATTTCGACAAATTTTTTATTCATGTGGGCGTTGCGCCGCTCACATCGATCGTTTGCGTTTGCTGCTATGAAAATATCCATGGACAAGTAAATGGCAAATTGGGCTGGGTTTGAACTGGAACCATTTCCAGCCGTATTCATGCGCGAGAGTCCTGATGCTGTCACATGAATCGACAGCGCCGCCATCGCAGCCGCATTACGTAACACACGTTAACGCGGGGATTATATGGATTATAGATTGAGTGTGCGGAGACTATGCTATATCGACGGAATCCAATTTCATGCCTTTGTTTAATTTCATATGCGCACTTCGTCTACATGCCCGCGTTCTCTTCTCGGATTGCGGTGACGTGTATATTAATTAATAAAGCAGGTTGAATTTCTGTAGAGCGAGACGCATCCTTACAAACAAACAATTAGTGACGATCGATATTAGTCATAAACCCTGAACAACCGTATGGAAATTGGATTCATCTAATAAAATTATGTCTTCTTAAAATTGACGATAAGGCTAATTGAAGGCACAGCCAGTGTATGCAGTAGTAAACGTGACGCAGTGGAATGTGATTAAAATTATGTCAATATTATTTCTCTTCTCTCGCGAGGACGCACAGGATGGGCTAGCTGCAGCGGAGGAATTTAATTAAAATAATGTGGATGAAATGTCAATGTTGACCATTTTTTTTCGCGTCTGGCCGACTCTTAATACGCATTGTATTTTTAGTGCGGCATCATTATCATTTCAATTTGCGTCACAGGTGGAGCGGTAAATTTTTATTCAATCAAATTTGAGTCGAGGACTATCCAATTTCGTGACACACGCATATTTTCACAATATATAAATAATTAAATGGAATATTAATAACTAGGTCGATTGCAGAAAATCATAACATTTTAACAAGTTGATATTGTTTTTGTGTTACCGATCCTATTGTTTGGCCGGCGCTGAAATTAAATAAAGCGAAAAATTGTAATATCTTATATTAATTAATTTCGAATTAAGGGGCAAAATAACAAAATAATACTTTTCATGTATGAATTTTAGTCGAAATAGAGGTAAATATAAATACACCGACCGGTTGCACTGACCAAGTGGCCTAAAGATGGTAGTGTTGCAAACGGACATGATGCACATGAAATGAAAAACGCAAAATGCATTGAACCGGAAATGCACTCGCGTGCGGAAAGTGGAAGCGATTAACTTCTCCCCGCATGCACTATTTTCGCAAATCGTGCGTGTGTGTGTGCAGTGCACCTAAAAGCCTCGCACCGCACGCGCGCCACTGAGGGAGCGCTTAATCAAAAAACCATTTACATACAAAGTGCACATTTCTTTTCGCTCGAAATTGTTTATTCCGCTCGCGCGCGCCAAATTAGAAATGTAGAAATGCACTGATGCACGTGGCGATGGCAGCAGCAAAAAGCTGGCCATCTGCATCTGATATGAATTTTCTTTTGCATTTTTCATTCCACATTTTCGTTACTCGCTCAGATAGATGTAGGTATGCGATTTCGATTCGACGTATGCATGCAGATATGATTTATACGTGTATGATTTATGCATTTATTCATTAGGCAAGCGCAGGCGTACTCGCCGTTCACATCCGAATGTATCGATGAATAATTATGTTTACATGTTTGCATCGCAAGTATTATTATAGTCGTAGCGGCGAGTGAAATTTCTCGGCGTGTTTATTGGTGAATTTCGAACAAATTTGAATACCAACGAGACATGCATTATCAGATTCTCGTTGTTGTATAGGGATTTTTGTTGATTTCGCCATTCACGTCAGTTTCCATTCAACGTGGACTACTCCTTATTCGTGTGCACGTTCATAATCATATTCATATTCTACGTAAGTTGCGTTATTGTGTTCATACACGTATTGTTTATGGGTAGTTGCTGCGCGCTTGCATGAGTGTTGTTGCTTGTTCATTATGTTGTTATAATCAACGTCCATTATCTTCGCTCTGCATACACAGCGCCACACCGACATTCAATCCATCTCAACTTCTCTGTTGCTCCAACTCGCAGCTTTTATGTAGTGTTACCTAATGATATATTTATATTTATTGTCATATCAGTATGAATAAATTAATATAAAATATACATTAAATTCGCACAATGTACAATAATTCCTGGAATAAAAATAGCAACAAACAGGAAGTGGATGTGGTTGTCATATAATCAATACATAATTGGTCATGAACATATTTTCAATAATGCGAGTCGTCATATTAGGAAGCTATTCTTAACTACATTTGGATTAAATTTAACGCTAGTAGAACGACAACGATTCGGATACACTTAGTATAAATATCCGGCTAACGTTATATGCATAGAGATGAATAACGATAGATAGACAATGAAGTTTTGTGCTTTGTGCACTATCATGGTGGAACAATCTTCGGGCCGAAAATTTACCAACATTCCGCCAGGCGCGCGCGCGCATACTCGATTAACCAATAACAATGCCAAGCGCTGGCAGGCGCCGCGGCGCGCCGTAATTCATTCTGATGTTTATAATTATCCATGCCAAACTACAGGCGCGCTGCGATTAATTGAGTTTCACTTTCGATATGTTTCGTACTCCCAGCATCATATCTGATTGTTATTGATATTGCCCATTACGCCGTATTTGCATAACAATCATTATTCTTTTTAAAGCCATTAGCACTTGTAATTTGTACGTAAATCTCATTATGTATAACACTGCTGCTTAAATTTGTCCCTTCGTCATGCTATGACCTCCTTCTTCTCGTACGCGTTTTGGTTGGGAGAGATATAGAGTTATTTCACTTTGTAATATCGCACACGCTATATTCGGCACTCATATCGTACATGCCGGACTGGATAATGGACGATATTATTATACGTTATGGAATAGTCCTTCCCGCATGAAGGAAAGGTACAGTCTATTACAGGAATATGAGAATATGATGGCGTCGTTTCGTAGCGTTGCTTGCTCGCGTTCATGAATCTGCGTGTTGATTATGTTTGCGTCTGTCGGCGATTCCGACGCCAGGACGCCCATTCTGGCGACGATTTCATGTGTGATTACATTTTATTAGATCGTTTTAATCGCGCGTTTTAGAACTCCGAACCGGGGAGTTACGCTGAGTGGAAGTGCTAATACGTGAATTGGAGGACCAAGGTAGATAATTATTCCTTATCAATAGACACGCGTGTGGTGAATATTTAGATAGTTGATGAGCGTATAATGAAATTCTAATGAACTTTGCACATTTTTCTCGTAATTAATCAGCAATAGAATGATGTAAAGCTTGCGATGAATCAGGCTACGTACTATATTATGCGATATCTCTTGAAATAATGCACAACTTGGGCCAAACTCTCGGGATTTCTGAATTTAGATAAGAGGAATCGTGGTGATTGCTGCTCATTTTCTTTGCGAAGTGCCAACAAGAGAACTTTTATTACCTCCCTTATAACGGCGAGCGGAGTTTCTATCATAATTTCCTCTGTATTGTTTCATCGGTCAATGCTGGAAAAACTATTTGGACATCTATTTTTTATTGTATTTACCGTCCATTGTTTTTGTCATATTTCTACTCACCGCATCTTCGCGTTGACAAGTCTCGAGCAGCGCACAATTTACTGTGAGACACTGTACGGCTTGGACAAGTTGTGTCCAAAGTTGCCGTCGAGGACGACGACTACTAGCACCGAATAAATTGCAGAAATAAATTTCGTCAGTGACACTATCCTGGGGGGAAGGGGGTGGTTTCTGAACGCTGTGCAATGCTTACACTAGTAAATGTACACATACACACTTATACTCTGTCTATTCGTGAACTGGGGTCGACTAAAAACCGTGTAAAGCTACCCGTTCGGTCGGATGGCGCACAGAAAAAAAAACATCTTGACGTTTGCGATTTACACAGATAAGTATTGTGTAGTCTCTGTGCACATTCATACGGTCTCTGTCGCCGGTGCAGCGAAATAAAAACGCAAAACGAGTACAGAAGTACGGAGGCGAGTTGCTTGCACCCAGCCGAAGGAGTTGAGAGCAAAGCAAGGACAACGTTGAAAAATGTAAGGCAGGAGAACATAGAACGTTCGAAAAGAATACCGCGGTAGATACGAAAATAAAATAAATTGCGCAACAGGAGTAACAAAAGTTGGGCGAAGGTTGAGGCATTTGAGAAGGAGCGAAGATGCGCGCGGAAAAGACGATTGCGGCCAGCGTAAGAAAGTAATAGTAAAGTGGTTGTGCAAAGGAGAAAATACAAGAAAAAAAAGTTAAACGGTCAGCAGCATAAGAACGGGGAGAAAAATTGCCAATCGCGTATGGACGCGCGCTTGTGTTTACCGATTTTAAGAATTTCAGCGCTCACGCGAGCAACAATGCCAATTGTTCAACGACCATCCGCGAAATGCCCACCCACAAAAGGAAATCGACTCTCCACTTTAAACAAATTCTAATCCAAGCAATGCCATTACGTAAAATGCCGACTCCTCTCATTACACTTCTAAACAGACCAGAATAAACGGTATTGCCTGCGTTTCGTACGTATTATTATATTTCGTTACGATTACAAATGAAAAACAATCGCAACAGCGAAGAAGCGACGAATCGCTCAAGCGGGCATATTACGTGTAGTGCGCATATGGCCATCATGCTTTCGTCGAGAGGGCATCACTCACTGTTCGTTCATGTTCGTTTCAATGCATCAATGATAATTCGACGCAGCGAACGAACGCGTTTCGACTAATTTCCGCATTAGACGCAGCGGCGCACTTGCCAATTGCCTTACGTAGCGCCTGTGGTTGGGTTCGTTCGTTCGGTCGACGAGGACGATGCAAGGAATAACGCAGCGCGCTGGTGAAAACACGGTTTTGAATGCAGCTACGGTCGTCACAATTGCACACCATTCAGCGTATGATTAATCGACGTCCTCTCAGTTGCACGACGCGACGGACCGCGCGCGAGCGCATTGCATTGCTTTGCACATTGCTGCGGCGATGTGGTGCAGTCTTCGTTCGTTTGCGGTGGCGTCATCGCTTTATTCGTAATTAATAATCGTTTTGTGCACTGCGACGCTGTTGCGCTCACGCACGCACGTTGCACGCTTACAATTTACATGTCTCGCACTATTGGATTCAGCCGCAATTATTATTGCTCGACGCAAATTGAACGATGCATATTATTTATCGATCTTTCTAATTAGAAGTATGTGGTGGAGTTATAAGCAGGCAATTACAATGAAGAAATTAATTAAATGGTTAATGAACGCACGTTTAGCAAGAAAGCCATTGCGTGCGTGCGGTCGGGAGGAAACCAGACGGTATAAAAATGAAAGGAGCATATCGTTATTTGTTCGATTCATACATGGTAATTTAATGCTGAGTGTAAGTTATTCCAATATGAACATTTTTTTTCAATTAGAATTGTATCCATGTTTTATAAAGTATGATTGAATTATTATCACCATTTTTTATGTTCTGTTGTTCAATATATTATAGAAAGTTATTGGCATGCAATTAAAAATCAACAACATTTATTTTCACAAAGGTATGAAAAAATTAAATTTGCTTAAGTATGAAGTTGTTAAGCAAATGAATTTTCAGTGCAAAATTTCTATCTCCAATCACGTTAGGTTTCGTCCAACAATTCCAAGCATCTAATTTTTACTATTTTGTTGCAGGTGAGCGGCGTTTGCATTTATTTAAAGCGCGCAGATCGTGAGTGCGCACGCTGTGCAGTCCCGATCGTCTCCTTTGACCGAGGAGGTATTCGCGATGGATAAGTAATATACCGAAATATTTAACATCTTTATTAATTACCACGTGGCTGTATGCGAGAATTTATTCTCAACACCGCAAAGCTTTCATCTTCATCGGTTTCTATCTTCCGCAAATCTTAATCTTTGCTTAATTCTTATGTGAAAAATCCTTTCGCGGCATTTCATTCAAATTTACAGCAGTGTTGTATTTATAGATCGTTTACTTTGTTTCGGGTGGTGATCAGTGATTGGTAACCCTTTCTTTGTTCGCGGCCTGTGCATCCGCGCAAGCTCGAATTCCATGCGGTTGTTAAACGAGGCGGTCTGCGGTCGCGCGCTGCCCGGCGGGCAGCTGGACGACCTTGGTGAAACGAGCGTCGCAATCGTTCGGCCCCGCGGCAGGCCTTATAAATAAAATATATTTACGCGCAGAGGGGCTCTCCCTGTTGTGGATGCAGTTATCGAGATGCAAAGATGCTGGGCGCGTTTTGTCTGCGATCCACCGTATCCATTTACGTAGGATTCATTTCAATTTCGAGCGCGTCTACTACGATTTTCATTCCATACAATTTACGGATAATAAATACTGTTATTAATTCCATTCAATTGGTTTCGAAATGATTATGAAAAATATTTGCTACCGCGCGCGTTGGGGACGACGACAATAGTTATTTTATATTCTGGGCAGCGAATAAAAATAAATGCTGCGGAGATAATAAAAGGGCACGGATTTCACCCGAACACGTGATATCTATGCCACGTCTCTCGGTTGTCGGGTTCCATCTCGGCGGCGACTCCTACCATCAGACGCGCGCAGCTATTTTTATGCCACTTTTTCCATTACATTATCAACCTTTTTACCTTTATCTCATCTCGGCCTACCCTGCCAACTACAACTACGACTACTACCCAATCATTTTTCTTCTATTTCGTCCGTTTTCAAATGGCAGTTCTTTTGTACAATTTCTTGGGGATCTTCTTTCTTCATGCTGCCGCATACAGCTTGCGGCGCATTGTATATCTATTTTAATGCCGAAAAGGGCGGCACGTGATGAATACATATGAAGGGCTTTATTTTTGGCATAGTTACATACATCAGGCATCAGGCTGCAGCACCATGGAGACCATATTTACTCTCGGAATTATGTGTTATGTGAATGATAATGACACTCTTCGTGTGCATAGCGTGTGTATAAAACGCGATCCTATGATGTGGTAACATAATGAAGACGTCGCCTAGCGTGCAAGCATTCAATTAACATAAAAAGAAATGCGACGAAACAAAATAATATAAAAAAGGGAATGAAGGAGAGCGAAATCGGGCATGCACCGCAGGATGAATGAAAAAATGGAAGTGGGCGTCGAACAACAATTTACCTTAGATTAATTTCGAGATAAAATGATCGTGACTGGATTTCCAGAAATATTCGTTTATTTATTCAGCCAAGTTATACTTATTTATTGCGTTATTATTTGTGTTGGTATTAAGGATGTTATTAAGGAAGTTGCAATGTATTTGACACTAATTTCGCCTGTTGTTAATGTGACTAAATGGGGGTTAATAATACGCGTATTACAACTTTCTCGAATAGTGAATATGAAAAGTTAATCGCATATTTAAATACTTCCTACATTAGTAGCTAATGTATCAAGCAGCTAAAAGAATCGAGCGATTAACTCTACTGGCGACATAGTGTCATAATCATTCAAGTAGTGATTAATATGAATTACTAATTGCTACATAATTAGCATAGGTATAGTTTTGCTATAAGCTTGTCGACACAAAAACCTTGGGTGGATTTATATACAAGTAGAGCGTTGGTTGATATGGTGACTTTTCTTGTCAACAATCTCATTTCCTTGTATCGCCGTGTTATCTTTACGAATTTATTTAACTCATATTCATAAAACCGGCGATTGTCTGATGATTTCAGTGTCGCCCACCCAGTTCTCCAAACATTTACTTAAAGCGTGTGCATTTATCTACTTAACAAAAAATATCATCGTCGCACGTATTTGTAATACATCATCGCGGCTCATCAAGTACGTCCGAAGGATTTTGCGCACGGATGAAGTGATTTTAATTTTCATCTCATTTGAGCGCTCAAATTCGCAGCAATACATCGCCCGGGATTTGCATAAATCAACAGCACGGTCCATTCGTTGCATGTCGTTGCTTCATTTCGTCGCGCACATGTGATACGAAGTAGATTTTATGGCTGGACGTAACGATTTCGCTTAATCGAGGTTTTGCTGGTACACAGGCGCATCAAATACACGTCTCGTTACTCGACGCACTCGCTTCGTTCATTCGTTCGACTGCTCTTTAGTACTTCTCCACGCGACTAGGTAGTTCGTTTCCATCAGCGACAAGAACTAAACGACCTCTCCGCGCTCGCGCTCGCTGTTGAAATGCGGCTGAATGTTGTGAAGTAATATTATCCGCGATGTCGCCTTCGGACGTCGTATCGCGATGACGTTGGCAACTAATAATTATGTTAATTTTTAATAAAACATTCGCGCCGCAATGTCAAGATCGAGGCGAACGATGTCACCGCCATCGATGTCATCGTGTCAACGTCTTCACAGAGGTTCATCCTATGTTTAATGAAGCTGAAATTTAAATCCCATTTTTCCATGTGATATCAGAATCATTGATGTGATATTTAGTATATTCCGTGCTCCGATGTATTTTGAATTAATTAAGCAGAAACACATTCATTTAATGGAAGTAAATCAACTATGCACAAATACATTTGTTTGGAACTCATTTAACATTAACATGCGAGTGCAACAAAGGCGCGCATAATTGATTCAGATGCATACTTTATTCGTTTCGTTTCGATTCGTTTTGTTATGGGTACAAACAATGTTTTTCAATAATGCGTATTAAGCATGCAACTTGCCTATTCGTGTAAAGTCGCGCCGTTTTGCTGAGTCATGCTGGACTGGTCAGCTATCTGCGCTGAGTAAACGTTGCCGGACTGCAATTATATTCGTTGATAGCCGCCAACAATCGTCTCGCTATAA
>JARJDR010016169.1:0-18402 GCA_030264135.1 Myllaena sp. GC000078 | reverse complement strand
TCGTTTCGAGGATATGGGTCATTTTGTAAGGGCAAAATCACAAAAGTCAAAAAACACCAAATTTTCAATGTCGATTTGGGGCGAAACTATTCAACTTCTGGAAATCAAATACACCTCATAGATAGCCAAGGAGCTGCGCTTTGCAACGCCGTAAAGTAAGCGTCGCTATACCGTCGCTATGCTATGCTATGTCGAACTGGGCTGGAGGCGAACTGGCCGCGGCAAGGCTTTCCGCGGCGTGATGGAGGTGTCCGTAGGATGCCTGCAAGTAACCACTGAACTGCACAACGGAGATGACGTTTGGAACGTTGGAACAGTTACTAAAGCTGATTTCTAGCAAATTTTGAAAACAAAGACGATAATATTGCAGGAATTAAACATGTTACCTGTGTGCGAGTTATGCGACATTCGCAGTCAGTAAGTTCAAGTGGAACTGTAAAACACTTCTGAAAAAGAATACTTGCTCACATAAATCTTGACATTTCTCTCGGGCTATATTGCATATTTACTTCAATAAAGGATACAGTAAAACAGCCTGTTTGTATTTACGATACTATAAGATATTTTACAATATTATATCGACGTAATTTAGCCTTTCGTTCAGTTTTGAGTGAATTATTAATCGGAAATAAATATCACTAGCCGTTTAACATATTTATTAATCAAATTTTCCACCTAATCAAATACAAACACATTTCTTTGCCTCGCGAGAAACAATAATATTCATCTTCATCTTAAGAAACAATTTTCTTTACAATTTGTTTAAATATTTCTATCATCGTAGCGCCAAAAATATAGTATACATAAGTTTCAAATTAACGCAGAGCAAACACGTACATCATCATTGTAATAGCAATCAGCATTAGCAGCGATTGTATATAGTGTATCTCGAGCCGAAGAATGTGTGCACAAAAAGCAAATATCAAATTGAAATCATAGCGCACTTGTGCATTCGTATACCACACATTATCCCCCTGCCCCACTCGCGCAAGTGGTTTAGGATATACTGATGGGATACGAATCAATATTTACTTTCCGATACTTTCCGAAAGAAACAAATAACTTGTTTTCTTGTCCTGGATGTGTTTGGGCATAATTCATGTTTGTATGTTTTAGCAGAAGCATAAATGCAAGTCTCGTCAAGCATTTTGTCTTAATTTTACAGAAGATAGTTGTATGCAATTTTTGCGAACGGTGCAATCAGGATGACTCAATATGAGCGGGGAGGCGGCGGCGCGTATCGAATCACATTCGAATTCATTCGGTTTTACATTAGTAGTCGTAGTTTGTAGTAGTAGTATTCTTATCATGAACGTATTTATATATAAAAGATAGAACCTAGATAATATACATTTCTTTCATTTTGCTTTTTGTTTATACACATTCACCATCAACTTCTTCTTCGAGAGTGCGATCGTGTCTTGTGTCTCAATATGGAGTGTGTTTCGCAATAACAAAATAATATCTCTGCATTGTTTTTTTTTTCATTATCATCATCATACGAGGAAGAGCCGTCCGCGTAAAGTTTAAATTTCGTAATTTAAACACTTGCGCCTTTAAATATTAGAATATTGTAAAGTTAGGTTCAATTTGTAAGTGTTGCAGTTACGTAGTTAATCTAGTTTTTAATCGCTTATAAATGGGCACAGTGTTTTGTTTAAATAACTATAGTAGTTTTTCGTTTCAATTAATCGTCCACCGCAAAGCTTCATTGCAGCAATTATAAAACGGATATATTCTATCTTCTTTATAATATGCAATAATATAAGAATCATTTTGAGGGCATAAGAGCGACACATGAATTTACTGTTTGTTATCTTTGTTCCGCAATAAATTAAACAATTATTGAAAAATTAAAACCTTAATTTTGAAATGCAATTACGACGCAAACTTTTGTAAAAAAAATGATGATAGGCGGGAACCTAATAATTTAATGTAAAACGCACTTAAAATGTATTGACTATATTTTTAAAGATAATTATGCAGTTGAATGAACATATTTATATGGGGTGTGGGCGAATGGACCAAATTCACATCTCTCGTTTTACTTTCAACTCATTCCTCATTCATTTCAGTTTCGTTTTTGTTTTAGTTTGAGCGAAATATCACACGGGAGGTCCTCTAACATTCCCAGAATCCAATAATATTTGCATCACGCTCCGTACGCTAGGGTTATTCTCTATACACTCGTAATAGCAAAGATTTTACAAACATTCGTTCTGTCAGGACCGGCACATATCCCAATTTGCTTAATGCCTGCGCATAGGTAACACATTTTTTTCGAAACAGTCTAAACGAAAGTCCTTCGATTCATCGAAACACTTTCTCGCTTGTGATGTAATTATTATGCACTAGGTATGAATGTATGTTTATCTCGTGGTAAAAAAATTAATTTCATTCTTTGCCCACTCTTCTCTCGCACATCCCGATTATATACATGTGTTCTTCACAAATAGATCATTTCCAAGTGACTTCAAATAACAAACGCATTTTATTTGATAAAATAAAATTTAGGCCTAAACTTTGCTTTCTGCCGAAATCGAACTGTGGATGCAATTCATTAATGCTCTATTTCCCTGTTTTGCCAAGTTAGAGGTACCCTCTTTCTTTTTCACGATGTTACTCTTATCCTGAAGAGACGCACACCATCGAACGAAAATTAAAGAAAACGAAGTGAATTTGTCTCTTTCATAGTCGCGCAGCAAATGAATTATTAAATTAAACTAGACTTTGTATACTCCTACAGTTTTATTTGCTTTACTTTCAATTTAACGTCTTTAATGCAGTTAATTTTGCTTGGTTTCTTCTCTTCGCTCCTCTATTTTCTTTAAACTAATTTCCCATTATCTAAACACTTAAAGATTTATTAAAAATTACATCAGTCTCAAAGGGGCAAATCATAATACATATCCATTTGCAACACGAGTATTTTTCTGCTGTTCTAGATAACTGTTTATGCATTCCTTTAGTTTATTTATACACGAGAGATAAACGAAAAAAATAGAAAGGGCATATTCAATACTCAGAGGGCGGGATCAAAAAACGGAAGCTGCATGAATCTGACCATGTTTCGCATGTTTCAAATGTTGAAGAAACAACCGATTGGAAGAAAATTGATAAAATAGCCTCTGCTTATCGATTAGAAGAACATAACAAAAATCACTCACCCATTTGGTTTCTTTCAGTTTGCGACGTCTGTTGATTTTGTTCGTCCTCTCTTCTCAGTATTCTTCGCCCGCCTATGTGTCTGTCTTCTTATGATTGCAGTTGATATTACGATTCCGGGTAGAAATACAATTTTTACAATTCTTGCGCTCAGTTACAAATCAAGTGCGCGCGTGGCGACCGCAATGCACGCACACACATCGCAAACCAAATCCGAATCCCAATCATTCGCAGATGATATTACGGATCACATATACGATATTATGATACTACTATTGATAAATTTAATAAAACAGTCCAGTGTCATTGGAGCTCTGATCACAGATAAACGTATGGTCACATGACTAGCACACCTATTCTCTATCAATGTCCAGCATTTCAATTTCATTTCCCCCCCAAAAACGAACGTCATCTCTCTATCAACACATTTTCTGCCTCTCCAGAGTCATCGTAATCATTCTTTTCGACCTTCCGCGCTTGCATTCATTAATTCTTATTGATTTATAACAGTCTTCGATCCTAAGAGTCTCTTCATCTTCTTCGTGCGGAGAAGCATTGCCTTTTGTTTTGAAATCAACATAGTTCTTTCGCACCCTTGAAATCGTATCCATTCCGCGCGGAGAGAAGCAAGCGATTGGCGACGCGCTGCAATCCGGCACATCTGCAGTATTTGATTCGATTTCTAATCACTCTTCATTGCGTGTTTAGAACAGTGAAAATTTCGTCGAACGCTTTGTGTGGTAATTGTTATTATAATTATAGGCATAGCAGCAACGATGATCACAAAATCTTAATCAAATGCCCATAGTGAACCGCTTTTGCGGTACGTCGCCATTCAAATTTTTTGATTGATTAAATGTTTCTTTACTTTTCTCCGGCAATTATTAGCTTCTTATCTTCTATGTTTTCTTTTTCGAGACACTGTCTGCATATGTATTGTATGTATATGTAACTTATTAATGTATTTTTAAATTGAAATATATGTGGTGGAAGGATAGGAGAGGAACAATAGGACGCAAGGGGTGTCATAGGAATGAGAGAGAAAAGAGAGAGAGAGAGGACGGCGGTCGCGGGTTTGAACGACGAATAATAATTATCATAGTAGTAATTAGAAAAGGAATAAGTGGCAGTATCTACTAACTAGTGGAGTGCATGGGCACTTGCGTAGGCGTCGACGTGACGACCGTTACCAGCGACGACGGCGTCGAAGACAATTGACACAGCTGCGGGGGTAGTGCGTCGACCATGGTGGACGCCGCCGACGAGGACGTCGTCGTCCCCGCTGACGTCGACGTGCCCGTGGAGGGCGCCGTATTCGTTGCGACCGGCGCCGCTGTGGCGCCCATCGAGGCGGGCAGGTACGCCCCGGGGAAGTTGTGTGTCGGACTATTGTGGCCGGAGCCATTCTGCACCGCATCTTCGATCGAGCTCGCGACTTTCTCTTGATCCAACTAAAATAATAATGTTAATATGAAATTATTAAGGAAGAAGTAAAAGTAAACATACTTCGTTGATGAAACCGTAGTGAACAAGATCGTGCGCGAGCGCCGTTGGTGTATCAGCATGCGAGAGCGTCGTCGTCAGCTCTCTGTTCATTTTGTCATCCATCCTGAGTACTATGGTTAACTGCAAATCAAGAAGTAGTAACTATTGTTTTTTGTCTACATGTATTTGTTATCCTCACCGTAATCTCTTCGTTCTCTTCTTTCGTCTTAACGTCCACCGGTTTCACGAGGCAGATCATCTTGACGATTTTGCGCGACTCCACATCGGTCGGTTCGGGCGTCACCGACTTCTCCGATACTGCCATCTCCGGCGATATCGCTCGTGAACGCGCCGGTGGGGGTTGTTTAGCACCAAATGCAGTCAATGGATATATACCATTTCTACAAAAATTACATTAAAATATTAACCCTTTTGTTAAAGAAAAGAAAAAAGAAAGCTTACTTGACATCTTCGATGAATTTTTCCAGTTTCTCGCTGACAGGGACATCGACCATCCGCGTCTGCACGCACTGGTTATCCCCGTACTGAATTTCAGCTATCACAGCTTCCGGCCCGTAGAATTTCTGCAGCGACTCATCTGATACAGTCTCAGATATGTTAGCTGCGAAAACAACATGTATTGGTTAAATATAGCTGCTGGCAAGCAAAAGTGAGTAGTTTAATACCAGCACTTTTAACCAACGCATGCGCCGAGAGCAACTTCAAGCTGTGCACCTCGAAGAGCAGCGGGTGAAAGAGGAGTTCGCGCGCGGTGGGCCGCTTCGTGGGATTCTTGTTGAGGCAGGTGCGAATGAAGTCCTTCTGGCAGGGATCGTCCAGCGAGTCGATCGTCCGATTGATGTTCTCGTCGGTGACCAGATTGCCGGAATCGCCGTTGCCCTGAATTTCGAGGGCGGCCATCTCCAGCGCGCACATGCCGAACGAATAGATGTCTATCGCCGGACCCATGATGGCTGTATTTTTATTTTTCGTGTCAGAATAAATTTTATATGGCAAATCGTTGTAAGTTTGAGGCTTTTACGATAACGCTAACAATAACTACAATTAAAATGCAAAATCAAAAACTAATCTAGAAACTAAAAATCTATCTAATTGGCTAAGTCGACTAAGTAAAAGACCTCAAATTAAGTACTTACTGCCATATTCGGGCGCACAGAAATGCATATTTTTGATGTTTTCCTGACACGTTTTTACATGATGGTGTATCGAATCGGGCGCAACTAGACGGAGAGAAAAAGAAGAGAAAACACAACGTGTTAGATGCAATCATGAACAGCGGCGGGAAACGCGGATGCGCTACAGAGAAGGACACATTTGCCGACGACGCGCGTCATCGAAGCGCGGCGCATGTCGAACACGTCTCGGACGGGGTGCGTGCTTCTTGCTTATATTTGCTGCGTAGGATGCGCATCCGATCTCCAACCCCCGCCGAAACGCGTTGAGCAACAGGCAGGAAATCGCCACGTTTTACAGCGGTATCCATCGTGGCGCATCGCTGGGATGCTAACGGCGCGAACATCAGAAACACGCATTATTTTCGCGCGCTGATGAACGCTGTTCACCGCCCACGCACACACACACACCTCCTCGCCCGCTCGTTTAAGGGCACCGGAAGTTGGTTGCGTGCGTTGCGTGTGAGGCGTTCGCGCCGACATCGAAATGCACCACAATAAATTAACGTTGCGCGTTCGATTCTGTCGCCCGCTAGCGCAATCGTCCGATTGGGAGGATTCGCGTTCCGCCACTCCAAATCGCATACGCATTGATTGCACAATACATCCGGCACCAGCGCTTTGAACCTAGCAACACCTTTTTGGTGGAGGCGCCGGTCGGTGCGCATGCGGAGCTGAGCGGCGAAACGTGTCGGACGGCCGCGCGTAACATCCGCCACGTCGACTCCGTACGCGTCAGTCGGCATCAATTAATCCAAGAAAACGAAAGAATGACTCGAATTACAAACCATTACTCTGCTTTTTACCTTGCTCTCATTCTAGCAGAGAGTGAGTGAGTCAGTGAGATAGACAGAGTGAGGACATTAATTTTTCGACAATTTGCAAAAAAGGAATGTCAGCAACACCATTACCCGAGAGTGCTTTTTTGCTCGCAATTTGCTTGCTACTTTGTAAATTTCGTTTTTTGTTTTGTGAGGGATTTGTTTACCTGATCCGATCTTGACGAGCCCATTATGCTGAATAAATATGGTATCACAGGTCAGATTGCCGTGGATGATCGGTGGTGAACAGGAATGCAAATAACTGGAAAGAAAACATAGTCTGCTGATCAGTGGTACTGACTCGCGGTGTTGAAGGACGCGCGAGTACCGGCCAGCTGCAAAGATCTTTCTTATTTACGCGGGGACTATAATATCCATTTCTACGTTGTAATTTAGATTCGGATTGCTCGCGATTTGGGAAGAAGTTGGGGTGTAGATTAGGAAAAAGAAATAGCTTGAAAGGGGAACCGTTATAGAAGAGAGGAGATTCGAAACTTGTACCATTTTTCATTAAGTCCGACAGGTGTAGTTGGTTGGCACTTACCTTGCTCGCCGCTGCGCTCCCGAAGTACTTACTTAACGCACTCGTTATAATTGTATTTGTACGCAAGTAGAAATCACGTGCATTCAAACGCCAATCTCACAAAACATGTCTCTGGTCAAATTGAATGCAGGTGATTTGTACATAATTAATCAATGTGCACCTCGCTTAAATCTAAATGCCTTAAACTTACAAGGTACCTAGAAATTAAAACATGACCGCCGCCAGTTGTTACATAATCACCGCTATATAAACAAAACATATCCACATATCATTTACGAGAAGTTCGTAATATCGACGGACAAGAAATCAACAAAATTATAAATCACGCAATATAAAATCATTTCACGGGGAAGACAGGCGCATACGCAAGATAAATGCGCGGCTTACCTTAAAGCTGACAGAATTTGCGTGCACCATCGACGCCATGCCTGCAATGGAAGCCGCTTCACGTTGCGTTTGGTGCGCTTCAGGAACTGTTTCAGTGAACCCGAGGACATGTACTCCGTGATGAAGATCACCTGCCGAAATATGGTCGCCAATCAAAATCGCCTGCAAAGAAAGCCGTTTGCGAAACTTACCCTCGGCTTGTCGTTGTGTGTGTCCGTCCAATACCGATGGAACTTGACAATGTTGGGATGCTCGAGTTGCGTGAGATTCTCGAAGACCAGCTGGATCTTCTCCTCTTGCGCCTTGAAGTTTTTGCGCTCGGAGAACTGCACCTCGTTCCAGACGACCTCGACGCCCTCCTCGGTGTCCATCGCCAGGTACGCGCAGTCGATGCCGGGCACATCGCGCTGTTCCACCTGCAAACAACAATCACCAGAAAACCAATGAGTTGTAATTCGTGGAAACCACATGAAGCGGAGCTAGAAGCACTGATGCAATTTGACTGACAATGGCGTGGAAATAGAAATAGGGTCGCGAGTTTCACATATGCGTATGTGATGCGTGGCACGTAGACCAATCCGACGAAAACACATTCCGTCGCAAAGATAATTTATGTACCAAAGAGATAGAACAAGAAGATTTATTACTGCCGACGTTGATGATGGCGCATTGCAACAAAATGAAATGGTCAACCATAAAACGACGGGGATATACTATCGCTTGCGGATGGAAAGTTCCATTAAACGATTAACGCCTAATCATAATACTTAATGTTTATTATAAATTCAAGCGCGATATCGTATTACGAAGGGTGTTTGCATCGTATTCTTCGTATTTGTCAACTAACATCACATCGATAATTATATTAAAAGTGCACACGACAGCTCCGGTGCTGGGTCTGGCTTATCAGTCCACACTTCGTCCACACCGATTAAAACATCAACCTATTAGGTTACCGACAATAGACGATAATGACCACCATTGTTAGTTATTGTCGTAGATGGCAGAAACGCTAAGACATAACAATCGCTCCATTTGGGCCACGCTGCTCGTTTCATAATAAAAAGTTCAATTACAACGGCAAACGTAATCGCAATAGCCTTGTAATAATTGCGGATATTGACTTTTGTCCCCCCGGATTGTACTCGTAATTTTACAAACCGCAGTTGCTTATTGTCGCTGCAATATCGATAATATTGCTCGCGCTCGGTGTAAATATTTACACATCGCACGGGTCACCTGCACGGAGTAGTTCAATGATTCCAGCTAATCCTTCATGATTGTGTTTCTTATATATACCAGTAAAGAAAGAAAAATAAGCATCTAATTGGCGATTAAATTTATTAAATGAGCGCGCGCGCGTGTGGAGTAAAAAAATTGGCTCGATTTTCATATCACGCCAAGCCAAGTCACGAGCCATTCGCAAAGCATCGGCGGATGAAATTTAAATCATCAGCATTGCGACGCCAGCGTACAATGCACAAATGCGAAACGCAAACATATATCGTAATCTTGTGCAAAATTATTACTTGCCCCGCGTGTAAAAACTTCACCACTACTGTTGGCATGTTAAGTAAAGTGTGTAAATATTGCTATGCTAAATGTACCGAAGCCAAACTCAACATTTGCAATGAAAAGAAATGACGACAAGCGATCGATGCGCAATTCAAGTTCAACCTCAGACCCAGACCTTCCTCCTCCTCCTTCACCTTGTCTTCGTCGCAACCGCACATTTTCCGCATGCACAATTTTCCGCCGTCCTTGACTCACCTCCTCCGCACGATCATGATTTGCCCATCGGCATTTTCCTCACACGCAGCACGCAGCATTATGTATTCCATTCAACCTATTCATCTTGCCATCAATTTCCATTGCGCCGAGCCATCCGATATTCAATTACCCAACCGACGCTGCCAGACGACTAAACGACATCGCCATTTTATGCAAATTACAAGAGGAAAAATTCGCCAACGAGTACACGATGGTACAAACGCGAATTGGTCTCCGCTATAAATAGTTATACGTAGCGTTCGTTGGATGGGTATATGACACGAAATGAAAACGACAACTGCAATTTAACCAAAACAACGTTAGGGAGCTTTAGGACGAAGATGCAAACGCGGAAAGAGCAAGCGCGCACACGGCAAACAAAAACACATTTGTCACAGTTAATTGCGCGTTGCGACCCAACAAGGCAACGCGAACGCACCGCTTTGCTTCCTTCTCGGCGCAAGTTCAAGACGTCTGCGCGGTGCAATATTAAATTACTACCGCCCGATGAAGAGAAGACGAGGAAGCGTCCTGTCCTCCCATGGCAGATTTTTATTCGCCACCATCCCATCGTGTTCTTGTCACAGCTCTACAGTTACATCTGTGAGTTTGGTCGTTTAAATATAAATAAATTATAAAGCGTCCGGCTGTGTGCTTAAATATACCACTGCGAAAACAGGTCGTCAAAATATGCTATGCGTCCAATTGCATCACTCCTCCTCCTCCACCAGTGCTACTTGTCTTTTTTGTCTTAATTTGCTCCGGAGTACTCCTTTAAATATAATTTGTGCGCGGCGTATAAATACTCCACGTTGCACATTTCGTAATGAATGTGTCTGCATTGCGATATGTGCGAAATTCATGTCGAATGCAATTTAGCTTCCCTACTATGAAAATAGTGCGGTGCGGACAGCGTAGAGCAATCAGCGGTCGTTTAATTACAGTTTCGCAGATTTTAATCGAGTAATTTATATTCGCCACGTGCCGCTTTGCTAATTGCGCGATACCAAAATACCCAAAACAATACGTTGTGTTTAAAGTTCCGAGTCGAAGTGATTTTCATACAATCGACAATTGATAATTGTCCCGGGGTCAACGATTCATTCATACAATTTTCGATAATAATTATAATTACACATCGTCCAAGTGTCGTCGTCGTCCTCGTCGTTATAGTCACTTTCATCATGTTTGCGTAAGGCGATTCATAAATACCATGTAACAACTGAAATAATAAATCTAGCTAAGAAACTATTATCGCCATCATGTCATTTGTGGTTATTATGCGTCTAAAAATAATCCCAGATAATCATATCGCCCACTAAACCTAAACCGGCCCGGATTCAATGGTCACTTATTTATAAATCTTCATACAGTCTTTATCTCAAAATTTAAATCATTAAAACAACATTTCTATAAGTAGATAAGTTGTATGTAACTTAAAGAACCTTCAAATAATTGAGTGAAAGTAAATTCAATGTTCAAAATCAATGATTGACAATGTAAGATCTCAAAAAGCGAGAAAGAGACAACATTCCGGAAGAAAAATAGATTTGTGCAAAACCTTGAATGAAATTTTCCACAGCGCGTAATTTCTCAACTTTACTACTACGGACGTGGATTTTCGCACGCAAACGAGTTGACGAGTGCGCGATTATGATTGACATAAACAATTTGCGGTTTTGCACGTTCGCAAATACAAAACAACCACTGGCAGCGCACGACAGAAATAGATTTTCAATAACAGTTGTTATCACAAATCGTTCAAATATTTCCAGTCATGCTGATATCTGTTATGTAAATTAGATAATTACAATAATCAATAAAACAGTGTATCAAATGCGATAAAAAATTGTTATGTATTTTGAAACCGGATGATATTTATAATACGAAGAGACTGACGCGCATCAAATCATCCTAAATAAAACTGCTGAAAATAAATATTTTGATTGGAAGAAGTTATTAAAAATTTGCACCACGCGTTGCGAGGCAGAGATAAATATCATCTATTAACTTTTTCGGAGGGAAAAGACGATTAAATCTAATATCATGCTGGTTGCCAAAAGTGTTTCGTGCAAATTGAATTCGAAGTTTCCACTTTCTAGCTCACAATATATCTTGGTAGTTTCTCTCATGGTCAAATATGTCGTTAAATTTACATTTCCTTATCAACCTACGTGTTTATCAATGCGTTTTGCGTACCTACCGTTCGCACGTGCGCACTCAAAATCAATGCATGTCCAACGTAAATACGCAATAAAAAATGCAGTACGTCAAATATTATTTACGCTATTTATGCTAGGTTAGTCATAGGATGAAAACTGAATGCTCCCGGCGAAATGCGAGTGTAAACACTCCCGGCGCTACGGTTGTGAAATTGTTTAAAGAGTCGGCTGCTACTCGACGCGTTCGAAAATGCATAATGTAAATATCTAGCGCATTGGTACAATGTAAACACCAGCGCCTGCAACAATGTTGCATACAGATATGGACGTGAAGAGAAAATTGACAGGAAGCACAGATGAGTAATGCACTAGAAACGCTCGACGCTGGCTTGTCTTAAGTAATGTGTGTTAAGTACATTTGTCAACCAACCGTTGTGCTGTTTACATTTGCGTTTCCAACGATTTTCATGCAGCAAATAACTAACACTCACAATCAGCTAATATTATATTTCAGAGACAGTTATATCAAAAGCGCAGAAGACAAAAATCGATACGGGAAACACGTGTTTCTTCGCTTTGCGTTTTATTGTATTTGGCCGTGTGACAAAACGATAAAATCGTAAATGCACACACGCAGATCCTCCGGCGCGCATTTTTGAAGCGAGACGCTCTAGTCAGACGACGATATGTTCGTCGAATTTGGATCGGTTCTGGGGAGAATCTATTTATTTGCGGCGCCTCCTCGCTCACAACCGGCGGCGTGTGACCATGAAAATGTCGCGAAAATTTTAATAGACGACCAATTGTAGCCCGACTAATAATAAATGCCACTCGACACAGCTGCCCCGTCCAAACTAAACGCCTTATCATATCCATCCACGCATTGGCGCACTCTGCGCATATAGATAAATAAACAAATCGTACAGGCGCAAGCAAAACAGCGACGCAGTAATTTGAGATATCGTACGCAATGCGAGAGGAGACGTGTAAGAATAGATTCAATGACTCTTCCAAACAAAACAAAAATATGTATCTGTTTAACAAGTGTTGAGCAATGTAAACTATTGTGTCGTATCTTAATTGCTAGCGCACGCATCTTGTAATACATAACGATTGTTGATGCATATTGCGTGTTGATTGAGATTGCGTCGTAGTTGTTGTTGTTAATACCTACAAGGCAACTTGATATGGTGTTCACGTGAGTGCGTTGATATGCAGGTAAAACGTTTGCTCACGAGCATGAAGTAAAACGCAACGCGCGGATTACTATTAACGTCAGTCAACATGTATTTATATAATTTGCAATATATAATTAAAATTCCTATCTTGGAATAAAATATTCCATAGAACAAGTTGGTTTTGATTAAAATGTCCTTGATTCAGCCCTTCATGTCTACTTCGACATTTGGCAAATAGCCAGCTTACGTTTCTTCCGTGAAACTATAATCTGCAGAAACCTAATAAGGGGAAGTGAGGTAAGATCGATATTGACCAATTTTATCCCAATTGTTCATCATTTTCTAAAAACTAAGGTGTAGAATGTAGCACTGATTTAGTACAAAGCTAACTGAGGAGGTGCCTTCGATTTAGAAGCAGATTTCTTCGTTTTCTATGCTGTGAAAATATAGCTCTTAATTAGTTTTAATTGACCGCTAACGTTCTGGAATGAAAGTGGCAGAGCAACAAAATTTTGAAGACCCTGAAAACAAATTCTACAACACTTCCTGTTATTGTTTGTAGGAATATGTTATGAATTATGAATTTGCATTTACTCGCAGCACTACAGCTGCACATGACTAATAAAACCCACTCCAGTCTCCACGCGTCTTAATTAGAATGAAACAACACACTAGGACTAGCGAGAGGCATAAAAAAACCGCACAAGCGCGTCCATTGCCGCAAACGCCCAGTCATGCAGTCAATACGTTTATGAAAACGCATATAATATAAGGCGTGTTTAGCATTTCATTAAGCGTCGTCGCATACACCTGGCCGCGCACGGCTGTTGGCGTTTGGCATCCAACAACAAACACACAACGACGCCACGGCGCTGCCGACTTGCGCACGTATTTTATTCCGGTGTTAATTAAACATCCTTGAGAGCCATGTATCGCGCTCGACTTGGCTAGGCGAGAGAGGCGAGCGATAAAATTAAATTAAACGCAAAGGAGAGGCAAAACAAAAGGTGATATATTGGCGCGTTTTATACGAGTTGATTACGATTCACGATACGAATGATAACGCTCTCCGCAACGAGAGCAAGTGCGGAAATATGAAGGTTTCAACGGAATTAATTTCAAATGCATTTCTATGAATTATGGCACAAAAAGCACGTGTGGGCGCTGCGAGCGACATGTTTGTAAATTTCGCGATTAAGTGCATGCACCAATTTGCATATCGCACACGCTGCGCCTACACTCACGTGTAGGCACGTGCAACGCCATTAAGTATTTGACAATATTTCCGAGAAATCATGTTACTGTTGACACAATCGTCGCAGACTTTCTCCAATGCACATTCAACGATTTGCAGTGAGTAAATAAGTAAGCAAGCAAAACGCCATTTTTTGATTTGAGTTGAATTACGCAGACAGGTTTTTTTTTGTTGTGGCGCTTCCAAATATACGCAAAACGTGTTCCAGCTCGTTTGGCCATCGGTATCCGTCGTTAAACCAATCCTAACAAATGCCAATGAACAAGGAATGGCAGCAGATATAAATAGTGGACAAACACAACCGACGCACAAGACATTGTCAAGGTACTATTCATAGAAATTTACAATATTGAACAGGTCACACCATTCCATTCCGCGACTAACTAATGATGATGACGATGGCTTTGCAAAAAATACAGACAACTATTTTTCTACTAGTTTCCAATCTGATGAAAAGTAAAAGCTCGGGATGATTACAAATAGAATCTTAGTTAATTGCATTTACGCCAAACCCGCGCAATCGTGCGGTGTTGACGTCCGCCCAATTGACAAGGCGTGCGCACGAGAAAAGACGTCATTGCACCCAAACCGCATTCGCGAGCGACGCCGACGATTGTTGGTCGTCTCTCCTCCAGCTGCGCACAACGTTTTCGGCGTGCTCGTTTTACGCGTTACCAACGAACGACGACGACGGCGACGACAAACCCGTGGGCAGAAGCGCGCAGGATTCCTGTCGCGGCGGGCGCAGCAAGGAAAAACCGCCATGATTTATCGACATTGCATATTAATGTCCTATTAAATTTAAATTCTCCGTTTCGACTCATCCTACACGCAATGTGCAAGCAACGATTTTCAGCTAACGAGCATTGCAAGACCACATACCAGCGTTTTTGTTGTCCAACTGAGGCTTCGTTATCAGAACAATGCTACCGAAAACTACTTTAATAAGTATTTTATTTCGCAAAGGTCACGATTGATCGCCATGAAACTCGGTGAATGAGGAAATTTTCTCCACAGTCGAGATGATCAAGATGATGATGGCCGTCAATTACAATTAAGACGGCGCAAGGACGAACGCTTTTTGCTTCAATTTCGCTCGTTGAAATCGATCAATCGGTCATCCATTGAATTATTATTCAAATTCAACGTAAACGGTGTGTACGCGTGTGACTAATGGAAAGGGTAAGCGAAAGCATGCCTAATCTAATTACGTCGCTCAATGTTAAATCATTTCTTCCGCTTCCCCGTGCAGAATCAAGGCGATATCCGCGATTCGTCAGCTTGTGTGTTGGCTTAATTAACAAATATGGTTGCAAAAAGGTGATTAAGCAAACACTCCGTATATGATGGGAACGATGAGTACGATGGCATGCACACACGCGAGTGCACGAGGATACGCGGACTTGCCGGACGGACCATCGTCAAGGATAACCTAGGTCGTTGAACGCGAACTTCATTTCATTTCACTTCGCCGTCCACGCAGGCTGGCTGCTACCGCGGCGTAGACACCGCGGCCTGCTTCCACGGTCTACATTCGATGATGTGACCCGACTTTCAATCGTCTATTCGCACAATTCCTTATCTAATTACATGCATTTTCCATTCTATTACCAAAAGCAGCATAACTTCCAGCCTCATTTGTAATAACTAAACAAAATTAATTGTCCACAATTTCAATAGAAAGGAAAAAGTTTCACCGCAAAAATTCATCCATAATTATTGAGTGCATCGGCCAAAAAAAAGTTATCGCATGATTTCACATCGTTCGCCACACCGCTGCATCTGTGCATTTCTCGAAAAAAAGTAGGTTGAAAGTAAAATCATATAGTCATTAATTTTGGCAGGCGAAAAATATTCCGATTTTTTAGAAACGTGAATGTGAATATTATGAATAATCCACAATATAAATTCTAGAAGACGAAACGAGGACAACAGTGATTAAGACCGATGACAAATGCCCGTCGTCGGTCGGCATTAATTTGTGTAATAGCTGCCGTTTTGTAGCTTAACTTAATTCCATGACCACGCTCATAACGAAAATAATAGTAACAAAGCAATAAAACGCCAGCGAATCAAGTTCATTTCACTGCAAGTATCATCAACACGAGTTAAGCCGAAGGAGAAACATTAATATGAATAATAGGATTTTAAAATACTATTGTTTGCCCGCCCTCCGGCCAATTTAATTCAAGCGCACCAGAAATGAAATTCGAAAATATACTACATGCACACGGGATGCAGTTATTTCAGACGCAATTTATTCGTTGGAGGAAATGACAGCGCACCGAAAATACATCCTTTGATAAAAGTTCTGCGCACTCGAGAAGTTTGAATAAAAAGCGAAATTTATCGCACGAAATGCGTTCGTTCACTGCTTGCCGTGCTGACAACCACCCACAACCACATGCTCACAGCTGAGCCAGCTGGGTGACGGTGACGGTGGCGGTGGTTAATTACGCGCGCTGTGATGAAAAACGAAAGGCCGGTAATAACGCAGAAAAGTTCCATCTCCGGGGAATAATTTATAGGAAACAACGAATGGCGCAAAGAAAGCACTGAAAAAATAACCAGAAGTGATCCATCAATGCAAGAAAATGCGGCAAGAAAGTGTCAGCAATAAAAGGATTTGTAACACAACACGCCAAAAAAATCCTCGGGCGTTTAATTAAATCCTGATTGCCTACCTGATCATACCAAGAAAGTTTGCCAGCATTAATTAAATTCAATTATTGAAGATAATAAAATACACCAGCCTGATTAAATCGCTAGTGTAAATTTCATCATTGCACGACGTAACACCATGATCAACATTGGAATACGCACAATGTGGAATGTAAACAAAACAAAGTACAACAATGTTGGGGGCCAGCGCGAGGCGAATCGCAAATTTAAATGGCGCGCGACGCCTTATCAACTACGCACTGCGTACGTACGTGAATACGGCCAACAGTATTAACGAGTAAATAGCGCAATAAAACCTCGCAAAACAGGTGATAGCGAGTCGTATTAATATTGTACACGATATCTAAGGATAAGGAAGCAGTCAAACATTTATAGAGATTGTGTAGTGGCCATGTGACCATATTTCAAGCAACACAAATAAGATAATCTATTAGCTAGCCACAATGCGCAAACAATATGTCAACTAAGTAGTATGTGCAGCATGAATGTATGGCGGTTTTGGCGTCGTCATTCGTTATTTCGCGTGACCGCGATCGTCACATCGAATCAGTGTTTACAAAACGCGTGCAAGTGTATGCACGTGGATCCCTGACAAGCGTTAACACCATTAAAAACCATGAAACACATGATACTACGACGATGCTCATGATGATGATGATGATGATTACGCAATAGAAACGAATTTTACTTACACACCGAACGCATGGTCTGAAAAATGGTATAACTAAAAACGACCACGTAAAGCAATTAATTTCGGTAATAAAATTAAACTCGTAAATTACGATATACGAGGAACAATCGTAATGCGTAGTAGTAATAGTAAATGGTGGAAACAAACAAAATATGATGCAATTCGATTTCAAGCAGTTAATATCGCGCTCGTGCGGATAGTAATGTGATAAGTAGTGTAATATGGTAGATTGCGAGCGTTGTATGTATTCCCCCGCTTGATTTGCAATGCTACAAGAAACAAGGGGGATAGCTATAGATACACGGATATCGATGTGGATTGTATGTAAAACTAGATAATTTTGTATGCATTTGTAGTGGTGCACCCGCGTTGGCGCCATCGTAATTAAGGTCAGACCGCGTGCATGGTTCGAGTGAGCACTATCACGTAACGCATTGTATACGACAATTGAGAATACAAAATGTTCTCATGAATAGAAACGAAAGT
Source organism: Myllaena sp. GC000078 (assembly GCA_030264135.1). Lineage (NCBI taxonomy): Eukaryota > Metazoa > Arthropoda > Insecta > Coleoptera > Staphylinidae > Myllaena > Myllaena sp. GC000078. The sequence continues at coordinate 583 of JARJDR010016169.1, read as the reverse complement.
CAAAAACTTCGAGATAAAAAATCGCAAAAAATGCATATGTAATTAAATTATGTTACAATTGTATTAATTTAATCCAATATACCTACGCATTAACTATGTTTGTTCAACTCAGTGATCTGCTTCATAAAGATTTAGTCTTAAATGAAGGTGAAGTTCGAGCGACGGTTTTCTACCTGCGGCCGGCTAGAGATGCATCCGAGAAATTACTAATCGCTAATTCTCAAGTAGCGAATAGCAATATTGTGGCTTAATATCCCATCAATTTGAAGGATTCTTACAATTTGAAGAAGATTTAATTACGCATCAAATAGAAAGCGAAGAAGATATCGTACGAGAAATTCAGTTGAGGAATGATCCAGCAAGCGAGCATCTTGAGGAGGAGGATGAAGAAGTTCAAGTGCCAACAATTTCAGATTCATTCGAGTATGCAAGAAAATTGATTTCGATTTTTCAAACTTTTGATGGTGATTCCAACCATTGTGTGTTGAAACATTTGGGACCAATAGAGCGTATCTTACAAGTAAAATCAATTTTCTTGCATACTCGAATGAATCTGAAAATGTTGGCACTTGATCTTCTTCAT
>JARJDR010016163.1:0-16485 GCA_030264135.1 Myllaena sp. GC000078 | reverse complement strand
GAGGCATTTCTAATGGTTTGTCGACGAAAAAAAAAAATAGGCCTTCGCTCATTTTTCAATATCTACAATTTGTATATAATGAAATGTTAAGATTTTTTTAATGGAACACGCCCATTACTCCCAATTACGCCGCCTGGCCTATTAATGAGTTTAATGTACCACCGGCGCATTTCAACTTTTCCCGGCGCCAACCCAAACCCGCGCATTAGCTACTCCTCATCTACTACTCATAATCGCAATAATACAAAATGCAATTTATAGTAATTGAACTAGAATTTTGGCAACCCTGGGCGAACGTGATACAATGTGCGTAAGTAATACAAAGTGCGTGAATGAATCGAAATAGACACGCAGGAATTTACTGCTGATTAGCGTACAATGTACGGAATGGATATTAAGTATCGACTTCACGCTTGTTAATTTTACGACCGCATAACAGCCACGAACGCACGCATGTCTAGCTCGTCTAGTCATTATTACCCGGCGCCTTCACAATACCCTTTCTGCATATAAGTAGAATTTTAATTTTGCAATTAAAACATAAATGTATGTCAATTACTTGATGCAAGATAAGTAATGATATAAACATATAAAATAAGATATTTTAGGGCTCAAGTGCACTGGACGGCAATTACAACAATGCACGGGGATGCGTTGGATGGCAACACCGGGCCCCGCCACGGAATCATTAACGTAACGACACCCATAAAACCCATCCAATTAATTAGAGCGCGGTGTTCATTAGCCGCTGCGCGTCGTACACCAACACCCATCGTTTGCACTCGTGGGCCCGCTCCGATTGTCTCCTTATTGCACTTTTGCATGCATCAACAACAGCAATAGCCCATCATAAAGTTTCGAAAAGAATGCCGCAATGTTTCAGTGCGCCTCGAAATTAGCCGACTTTTATCGTGGTGGTGTGCATTTTTGAGCGCTCGCATAAAGAAGGCATCGGTTTACGAGCGCACAATAAAAAACGCAATGTGTTTCCATAAAAATGCACTTGTAAAACGCAACATGCGCGTACGGGTATAATAATATAGGTTAATAACTGGACCGATGACGAAAAAACACCGGAAACCATTTTTTAATCATCAAATGTAAGAGTATTCAATGACACAATGTTTGCCATTAAATTTAAACAGTAATAGATGGACGCCATTATATTTAATGACCATCGGCCCAGCCTGCAGCCACACCCCGCCTTTGCTTCATCGATATTCATCATCAAATTTAAACATTAAAGCCCCAAATATGAAGAGGGTGACTGCATGAATGTGCAATTAAGACACGACCGACGACGGTGTACAGTACATACAATTACGATGTACGTTTGCGCAAGAGCGGAAATACGTGGGACATTCAATTTAATTAAAACTTTCGTACACCCTGCCCTAATGATGACATTTAAAAAACCACCAAACGCGATCCGGTCATTGGGACGATGGTGTTTTGTGTGTGGGGGTGTCCATGGTTCGTTGAATAAAATCGCTCAATTAGAAGTGAAGAAATAGAAAATGGAATTGACCGCCGGTCGCGTATGATGATTATTACGCGCGACATAAATTACCATTACGTGCATTGTCGCGCGTCCAACCACGTGCGCATCAAATTGACCACATGCCACTTCGCCACTCGTTTCTCTAACTAATCACCAATTGTGGTGCGATTGTCGGCCGCACCGCGTCAGTGTGTGTGTGTGTGTGTGTTGGCATCCAATTCGGTTTCTAATTCCGAGTTGTGTACCGGTAATTCTATTACCCTAAATATTGCAGTAGATCCTGGGGAGAGAAGGGGTGTATGTGGATATATCTAAATCTAAAAGGGTTGGCTGGCATGACGCAGGGCTAAATTACGGCGCCGATTGTTATTGCGTCCCATCAAGGTGTGATTTAATTTCATTCCTGTCCAATTCCGACTGATTCACGCCGCAATTTATTTTCGTCGGACATTAACTTGTCAACCCACGAGAAAGAATAGTAAGTATAAGATTGCTGACCAACTGGCGCATCTGTCACACACCATTGCAATTAGTGTAAGGCTGCGGTTGAATAAATACTAATCCATCCATTTGAGGGGAATGGTTTTTTCCCGAGTATTATTCCCTCAACATCAATATATTGAGTGCTAGATGTCATCATTGTGTTCATAATCAAACATTATACACTTGAAAAACGCGCACCAATTTTTGGGTAAGAAACTAACCCAATTACCCCCATCGGCCTGTTCGTTTTCCGGATAATAATGGTGCTTGAAATACAAAAACTTGAGCATTTTGGTTATATAACAGCAGAATGGATTGCGGAGAGCCGGGGCCCGGAAGCCAGCGATCTAACGGTTTTTGTCGGGGGCCCTGCCACTCTGCTTTGGCTCTTGGAGACTTTGTGACTCCGCGTAAATCGTGTTTGTGTGTTTTGCCTATCCCATTATAGCGTCGCCCCCGTGCCTCATGCATGCATATACATCACATACATACTACATACGGCTAGTCCTAGTGAACGCAGAACGATGTTCAAATGTTTGTTTAGCCAACGCGAATAGTAGCGAAATGGGAGGAGGGTGGCGCGCGCCGAAGATTTATGACCACCTCGCGTGACGAATCACGACCACCATCGGAAAAGGGCTAGCTAGCTGACCAAAAAAAAAAAAGAAACCACCACCACCATGTTGTTCAATGGTGTTCGAAACGATGACTATAACATAACAGTCGTGTAAGGAAGAGAGGACCACAGACCGTCTAATTGCAGCGGCGCGTACGTAATCCGTTTTATTTGCGCAGATGCGTTTTGCGGTCGCGACATTGCGGCGTTAAGTAAACGACGACATTGATGGAGAGGTGAATTGCTAGGCCCGGGGTGCGTGCTGCCCATCCGCGCCCCAAACAAACTAAACCCCTGCCTGTGCCTGCCTGCCTACGATGTGGTTATTTGTACAATGTATTTCTTCATTATCTGGTAATGCGAGATCGTCGCCAAGCAAAGGCGGAAGAAACGGCAGATGACATGCGCGCGCGTGGACCACATCCAAACGGGGGCCCATTTCGAATTAGACGCGGCATTAGCCTACTGGCTTGTACGCTCGTGCATCATGCATTGAGCCTAGATTTCGGCAATTAATCAATGTGGCAGTGATAAATCCCTTAGAATAAATAAAAACGATATTTATTTACTAAAAACTTAGCTAGAAACCGAAACAGTTTGTAATTTCAATAAAAAGTATTAATTTCCAACATGGATTAGTCATCAACATCAATATAATAAAGCTGGCGAGGAAAATAGGTGTGTGAGCAAAAGGCACGTGTCGATTACGCGACGCAACACGTGAACGGACGCAAACTTTATTTAAAGTTTATTCATCAATGTCCCCTGCCGAGTCGCTAGCACGCGCTCTCGCGCCGAGTGATGCCGGTATGATTTCACACTATTTATAATTTGTAAATAACCATTCGTCGAGCACCGCATGCATGTTTATATTTAAGTCTTGACATTTTCGCAACAATTACGCGTGCGCATTCATTTATGCCTCGGTGTCGTTGTTGTTTTGATTTGTAGCATAATTACCAACCATATCCCAATGCGCATGCCAGCGCAGCGTTTTGAATTGAATTAGATTAACAATTAGGCAGGTGTAATTAAAATACGATTAACATCGTTCGGGCGTCGTTTGCACGAAATCCGAAGATGAAGTATTTCAGATTTTTCTCCGCGGCGTGTGCTTCATAAACCGTTGGTACGCACGCTTGACTTAATTATGATTAATTATGAAGTATTACGGTTGCGCCGTCAAAAAATGCCGTTTTGATGCAATGATTACTTCATTTCCAACCAACATTGTACTTTATATCGAATTAAATATAAAAAGTGTGATAATAATCAATTGAGAGTAAAAAAATAGTAAGCCCGCATGCAGGCAACAATTATCAACATAAATCATAATTTCGTCAATTGGTCAACACGCCGATGACCAACAACAGTGTACGGTACGTACGATTATTAAAAATCTATCAGAAAGCAACTGATTTACGGGGCCGTGCGTCCATCCCCACGACATACACAATAGCAATTAATTGTGAACGCAAAGAGAGTATCGAATCAACAAAACAACGCATCGAACAAAAATGCCAATCGTAATAAATTACATGCGCATACCCAAAATTCAATGATTTATAAGTGGCGTCCCGATAAATTAATTTATAAACGAGAAATAATTGCCGGTTATTGAGTGTGAAAAATGCGTTGCGCGCCCGCCCGGCCATCGATTAATTTTTCGGCCGTGTGCCGCCGTAAATAATTGCTTGTATGTACTATATTAACCCCGCTGATGGTGCTGGCAAAACGCAATTAAACCGAATTTAATCCCAAACACCACTAACAAATCACATTTATGCCGCGAATTGCAAACAATTGCAAAATGTGAAATATTCTCGCTCGAGAAACAAATGGCAAACATCAAGATGTGTCAAGCGCAGGAGAATAGATACGATCTGTCGTCGTCGCCGTCGTTGAGAGTACGAGCAGCAAAAAATTACAAGCCATCGGCGGAAGAGAAACACAACAAGATGACGAACGCGGAATAAGATTAACAGATGCAGCGTGCGGAACGCGTGTTGACAACACGAAAAATACTATATGTATGCATAGAGACGAGGAGAAGAGAAGAGAAGAGCACACTTATTATTTGCAATGTGACGAGAGCGATAATGGATGGCAGCTGAATGAAGATGAAAATAAGCTCTACCATTTCCCACCCACCCCCTCGCTCACTCACTCAGAGAGTGTACGACATAAAAGAATGCAAATTGTTGTGGGAATAAACACGTATTCCTTGTGGAAATTAACCGCACTGCAGGTCTCGACACCATATCAAGATTATAGCAAAAAAAAGTAGGCAGGGGTTGATTAATAGAAAAAAATAAAACGAAATGCAAAAAATATAATAAACCAGGCGTCAGTCGTAAAATTTCAACCTATTTGTGATAAGATAACAGATATCGAAAACTAGCGCGCACACGCGCATTCTCAAATATTTTACGGAATTTTATTTTGTATGCCTTTTTTATGGCTCTCCTTTAACATTTACCTACTTTGTTGCAACATGTTTGATTTTATGTGCGCCTGTTATACCACCGTTGTTTTCGAATAACCCAGAAAAAAAACTTGATTTTTCCTTTGCCAAGCCCTGGCATGTGTATTAAGTGAGTACTCGTAAAACTATTTATTATTTACGTGTTTATTGAACTCTCGTGCATTTCGTGCGTAACACATTTACGTTCGTTGGCGTCTGTTTCGTGATGCGCACGTGCAGCGCAACTATGCACTAATTGACACGTTAATTTTCTGATACTAAAAATTGCAATTTCCTTCAAATATGACTAGTCTGCTGCTAGTGACGAAATTAGACAAGTACAAGAAAAAAAACGGCGCACGGGGAAGAAACAGGGGCGCAACGAGAGCGCGACCGTCTCAGACGTCCTGACACCGTTTCGTCCTGGCAGCCTGACAACAAACCGCGCGTTGCCTACCCGAAAACGGTGGCTTGCAATCATCAACAATAACAAACATCGTGCGTGCCTATATCGCATCCACGATCAGCTTCAGCATCGACGCAATTAATGTTTAATCACGGAATCTATATTAATATCTAAGCTAGGTTTTGATGCAATGATGTGTTTTCTGGCGTTGGGCAGCATGCTTCATTTACGCACGTATTGCGTCGCTCACGTGTCGTCGGTCCCATAAATAAACCATCGTCGCTGTCAGAAAGCGTTCGCGAAACATTCATCATGCGTTCCGCTAAAGAGTCTCAGACGACATCGCGTCGAATTTGTCCGCACACGTGTCTCGGTCGTGCAACAAAGTTGCAACTGTGGCTAATTTTGCCTTTGCCACAACACCGCCATTCTAATATCCTAGGAAATGACCCTAAGCCTAAGATTACATTTTTATCAGCACTTTGGTCGGGGTATGCGTAGAGCAAACACGTAACTAGGCGCCATGCATAGATTTATAGGTCAAGCAATCATAATAAAAGCTTTGTCACTATCGCAACACGCTCAGGTGAATTGCATGCATGCTGCAACGATTTGTTATTGTTTGCGTAAGGGACGAGGGCTCAAGATGACGCCTTCATTACGCACGCGAGGTGTAGAGTATGTCAGTGTAGGTAAATATACCCCGACGTATCACACTTCACTAGCTAGCTACGTATGTACATTGTTATTGTTTAGTTTTATTGTTTGTCTTGTTGATTACGTTTTACGACTTTTAATTTCGGCCCCGGTAATCAAATAAAAGTGCTAATATTGATCGACTCACTGACATATGGTATTATGTAATATGTTGTAATGAATCAATCAATCAATGAGAAATTACTGATCGCAATTGCGCAGCAGAGCAACAACAATTTGCGCTCGCGCACTCGCGCACTCGATTACTTGTAGTTTTACGAGTTTATTTACACGCCGCCTGCTGCTAGAATGTCGTCGCCGTATACTTGAGCCGCATACATATCACAATAGATATCACGTTGATTTTCTACGCATATTACGCATTATTTACACGCGACGTATGACCTAACAAAGTGCGCATTTACGCATCGCTCTCGACCGAGTTGTGCGCGCGTGCGCGCAATGTACTTTGAACTGGATTTTTTCCTCCCGCCGCGCCGCGACGCGCCGGCAATAACAAGCAATTAACACAAACGCTAGGCAGAGAGTTAGTCTCTGCCTGTTTGCGGATGCGCGATTAACATTCATATCAGTTCCGCAGAAATGTATATATTCCTTTATTCCTTCCGTCCATCGTGCGCTGATGATTACTAGCGATTGTTGGGAAATACTAGTAAGCTTGTAAATTGCGCTGTCATCGGCAGCGGGTATTGTTTTGCCGCAATTTTACGCAACATGCTGTAATGCGCATAAGTGGGGAAGAATTGAGCGCACAAAGCGAAGGATGATTTTTTCTCTATCTGGATGTAAACAAACACGACCGTCGAGCGCGCTGAGCGTCGACGCCACCCGTCCGGAGATGATAACGATAGCGGAAAGCACGCGACACGCACTCAAGTTATCCGCATAAAAAAAAAACATAAAGCATAACAACAACGCACATCGTTTGATGATGGGTTTGATATGAATGAAATCCGTACAGCATGAAATTACAACTATTACGATAATGTTATGATATATTGCGTGTGCGTTTTTTATCTGGCGCCCCGTTTTCTATGCATGAATATCTGTCAAACAAATGAGATTATATACTACTCCTACTCGCAGTGATAATAAGAAATCACTTACATGTCAGCTAGCCCAGGGGTTGATAGTGGGGTGGGTGGGTTGGTTGATGGTTAACACTATATTATTATAACACTAGTAATACTTTAATTATTTTTTGGTTGTGACGTAAGGATGTGATCCTGTTCATCGCTGCGGATAATGTCGAGCCGCATGGCATTCGTTTTCGTCGGCTGACATTCTGCAACAAAACAATTTCATGTTAAACAAATCGTATACATACACAATTCGACACGCATAATAGTACAAGTTACAATGCGGCGCGCATAAATTTTCCAGCGCCGCCGTTGGTAATTACTCGCGAGAGAAAATCCGCGCGTAATTGAGAAACGCACATGCTTGTAAAATCCATAAATCACGGGGATAGTCTCACTTTAAGCACGCGGGATTCAACGTATGCTAAAGGGTGTCTCAAAAGTAACTCAAGATTTGAATTTATCAAAAAACACAGTTTTTATTCATTTCATTGTAATTTTTTTATTTATTCATAAGGATAATGAGATGCGGTTTTGTATGAGACCATATATGTGGCAAATGGTCTCAATGGCTTTGCACAAATGCACTAATTTGTCAAAATTTACCAAGACCATTTCGTATAAAAATGGCTCAATTTCGTTGCGTTGAAGCGTTTGCAACGTTGAATCTCTTCCTTTAACCCTACAATTATATTTCTATTTAAGTGTTTTTTTTTGAAATCACAGGACTATGTCAACCAGCCCGCAATTACCCGTTCATTAAAGAAGAAGATTCAACGCTGCATTAATAAAAAGCAGCCACATTAATGCAAAATTTCATGAACATTTTCGATTAAACTACATATGCTCATGCGTATACAAAAACGTGGAGCCTATCTGCCCTACAGTATGTGTTATTCCATAAATAACCGCATCTTGTGTACTTTATGATTCAATTTAAAAATCAAACAAAAGACAACTGTGTTTTCGAGTGAATTTAAATCTTGCTTTACTTTTGGGACACCCTTTACAAAATGTGTAAGCATGGCACATAGTAAGTACATATTATTTTCAACAAGAAAACAGACCACCGCGGGTGTCGATTGCATTGATAGGCAGCGTCTTAACTTTACGAGTATTTCATATTAAATTCTTCCAAAGCGCACCGGAAATGCAAAGCCAAGTGGTAGCTAGGTCATCATCAACTTTCACGGTGCATGGTGCGCGCTGAGCGTAATTATCCACTAAATTAATACTTGAGTTTTGAGAATGTGCGCATACGTAACGTATCGAACTTTCTATAATACCAGCAACCGCGTCAAGGCATGGGAGGTATCTATAATTACATCTCTCTCTGTCTTCAACGACTATTATCATTATCATAGTGATTACTTATTACGTTTACGACGATCGGCCATTGCAATTACGCATAAACAAAAAGTTTTCCAGCTAGCTGAAGCTACTCAATTATTTCCTATTATTTTTCTTATAATATGTAATAATAAGTAATGGAAATTGTAATATGTATTCATGAATTAATTCATCAGTGGCTCAAAAAAAAAAACCACAAGTATGTAATAGTATGCATACGCATCACGGGATAATTGTAATAATAATAAAGTAATAGCCTAATGGTAAAAGCGAAGCATTTTACGACGCACAAAAACAAACGCAAATACAATAACAGAACCGAATCTAACGGAAGTATTTAAATGGCGAAGATCAACATGAAAGAAACACACAAGAGCAAGAGCATTGTAGCAAACGTGGGCGTCTTCTTGCTGCCATCGTTAATTACCGGACGTAGTGAAACGGACATACACACAGCGTACGATAATAATAATAACATTATAACGTAACGCGCGCGCGAGCGGAATTTGCATTCGTGATGAGACATGAACAAATATCATCGACTATGAGCTAGCTAGCAAGCTATTCAATTAATGTGTCTACTTTTCGGGCTACTTCATTATTGAAGCAACCTCCTTCCTCTTCCTCCTCCCTCCTAGAATTAAACAAACAATAAATAAACAGAGGGAAGACGTATGCGGTATATGTTTCGAATTCGAATCGATGTGTACAAGGGTTGTTGGCACATCGAATCAACGACGAATTCATTAGGAAGTTTTACGTTCCGTCCGCCAAACAACCGGCGAAAGCCAGATGGGATTGCGTAACGCCCCGTTCGTTCTGCGCGCCGCGCCGCCGGCAATTCCCAATATCCTGATTGCGATGCGAATTGCTACTGCCAGCAACAAGAAGTATCGAAAGAATATTGAATGTAATGGCCTGCAGGCCCGGGGTCCAAACAAACACCAATATTGTCTGCATTATAACCGGGTGTTTAACTATTTAAGTGCAAAATAAAACTAAACTCGCTTTTATAGTTGATTATTGATAACAATAGTAATAGTAGTATTTTAAAACTGTTGTTGGTAACGCCATCACTGCAAATTGCAATGAATTGCAATACGCAATTCATTTAAACTGTCGTTTGCGGGCGACCATTTGTCGTCGGGTGAGTTAAGGATCGGCGCCAGCGCCCGCCTCCACGGAATACAAATCGAAGTGTTAAGAAATTGCTACTTTTTATCGCTTTATTATCAACAAAACCACTGCGCTGTTATTATTATATTTGTGACTCCTGTTGCGAAAGCAATGCGCTGGTATCAAATGAATATTCATAAATATTCATGTGGCGCCCGTCGGCGGCGCACTTTTATTATATCTTAATCGACGCGATAGCCTTGACCGTGAGACACTGTGGCGGCTCAATTTCAGCGCCAATTGAATGTCAAACACGGTTCGCTTCTGATATCGTCCGTCCAGGCTCTCCCCAAACAATCACCGTTTATTAATAACCGTCTACATTTAGTATTTATCAGTCTGTCTGTTAAAACAAACGTCCAACAACGTAACACAACAACAATTAATTTATGAAATGATTGAAGCGGTCATTTATAAACGGTCGTGCAATTTGTTCAGAGAGTGATTTATAATTTTTCCACAAAGTATGACAAAATTTTTCGGGTGTTATCAATCATAGCAATGAAAATGAAATGGAAAAGTTGCTGCTGTTATTGTTTGATTTTGACATACTCGTGCTTACATTACAATCACTCATGTTTATTGTGTTAGTTGCGCGTTTTCATTGAATAAATATTGGGCAAGTGTCCAGAAAAATGAATGTTCTTTAATTAAATGTTTTGTAAAAAAATATCTATGGGGATTTTGGATGCAATGAAATTAGCAGATTTTCCTCGGTAATGGCGATGCAAAGTGCGAATGAAATCACGTTCGGTGATCACTTTTTACGATGCGCAACAACATTAACGTTACGACCGCGCAATAGCGGGGAGAGGTATTGAAGGGGATGGCGGAGGAGAAGAGGGCGGCCGTAAAATTTTATAATTTTATGCCTTTCCTAATAACGCCTAAACCCTCTCAGCTCAACCCTCCCGCTCTTCCCGCTAATAGCGTTATTTTTTGACACGGCCAATTTTAACTCGAGGCATTGTTATTATTAATGACTGGCGAGCAAATTATAATCAATCAGTAAAAATACGGATTTTTTCAGTGGCTTCATTCAGCTGTTCATTCAATATTTCGCAATTTGCGCAGCGCGCGCCCGCGTTTCTAATTACGCCGTAGTCCTTCGCCACCCTGCCAGCAGTCTACTACGCCTTTACTACATACCTACTACGCCGTACAAACGAAATTACAATATAACGACGAGTGGCGCGCGCGTGCGCACAGCACGTATACGCTCTCATCCCTTACGGCCGTTACTACAAATCGACGACGACTACTAGCACCAAACCCCAGGCGGCGGCGGCGGCGGCGGCTGTGGCTGCGGCTGCGCACCACCCCATCCACTCTGCTCTCCATTACACACCTCTTACTACGCAGCAGAGGAATTATAAAACGAGCGCGGGAAACGGCGGAAAACGCCCGGCTGCTGGCGCAAAGAAGAGGGGACTATCCTACGAGGGTGGTGGATGAGTGGGAACACAAGCAAACACACTCGAATTCGATCGCTGGGGCGGCGGCGGCGGTGGCGGCGGCGACGGCCGAGTTACAACGACGTCAATAGGGCGGTGGTCGACCATCCCTAACAATAAATTATCACAAAAATAATAAGTTAACAACTTCCGCGTTTGAAAAGTCGCATCATAAAATACATTACTTATTCTTTACAACCTGCAAGGAATGTAGCTGATTCTATGTTTGATTTCCTTCCAGCATCCTAGGGAGTAAATTTTAGCGCGGCGTGTGCGCCATGCCTGCCGCCGTTGTTGCTATTGCGCGCCTTCTCGGAAAATCAATTTTTCGCGTACTGCGCGCGCATTGCGAGCAAGGCCGCCAACGCCGCAGACAACATGTAACGCTTTCCCGCCGCCGACCGCCAGCAAAGTCCTCCCCGCGTACAACTACGATAAACGTAAGCGGTGTGTATAAAACGCAGGCGTAGTAACATTTTTCCCGACATGCGTGTGTGCCGCACGGCGCGGCGCGACGGCGATAATTGCGTGAGTAATTGAAGGAAGTGTACAATAACGATAATTACGGATGGCACGCTACCCTTTTCTTCGTGCTCTCGCAGCCGCCTCCCTTCCCATCTCTCCCCTATTCTTTTTCTCTTGTATTGTTGTTGGTTGTTGATGATATGCCCCGTGCCCCGCTTCTCATAAAGAGAAAATGCGATGAGCATGTCATTGTGATTCGCACTGTTTTGTTGTCGTCTGCCTTTTCGTCTGCGGGTTCATAATTATTAATTATAATTGGTATTTCTGCGATGGGATGAATACAAGCCGAGAAGAATAATAGCCACGAGGGAAAATGCCCCTCTTGGTGATTGCTTTCAGGTGTGGAAAAGTATGGAAATGAAAGATTACTATCGCTCTGTTAACGAAAATGTTGTAACACACGAACGACGTCGACGTCGATCGTGCGCACCGCATTTATATCGTTTATTACCATTTATTATTCGATTTGCGACCAGATCGACGACGACGACGACGACAAACAATATAATCATATTATTGTGCAATTGTTGATAGTTGTTATTTGCTATCATCCTTTTTCGCTATCAGCGAAATGATGAAAAATCATGGATAAATAACATAATTTCGCAATACGGATGGTATCATTACCGGACGACATGATCCACTGAATAATATCAAACAACAATCACGCAGAGCAACATAAATAAATTCAATTTGAGCAAAAACGACCACCGCGACATCGATTACGATGGTTCGTATTATAGATAATACGTACATGCGTTTCGCAAAATATTTTACTATTTCGCCAAATAAAATCCATACATATCCAACATGTGCTCAACTTGATACCACCATAATTGTCAATAACGCAACCGATCGCACGACGAGCAGATGTGTAATAGCGAAAATACCAAAACAACTTGGGGTGATGAGGCGCGCGCGAGGAACAATTTATTTATATTGCACACATATTTACATTGTGCGCGTCCGTGGAAATTCCGGGAAATACGCTGCTTGCATGCTTGCGCTACGCCACGCATGCATTATTGATGCAATCGATGAATTTAGATATACGTAGTACGTATGGATAGTTCGTAAAATAGCGCATCTGCTTCTCTACTACACTACGAATAATTACAATTTTCAAACAAAAATATTATCTACTAACTTGTAATGACATTCGACATACTGAATAACAGTAAATAATTAAATACACACGGTTAATTATAAGCTATATTTTCAACGTCCTTTATTGAACACTGAAAATAGCAACATTGTGGAAAAACAACTCGTTTTATTCAAATACTTTTCCGCTGTGGTATTTTACACTACGCAATTTCGATTATCAGTACACTCATGAATCATTTCCTTGATTGTGCGCTAGTATGTAATTTACACAATTACAAAACAACCACATTTGGTTTTTCTGTGTAAATATCTATTTATATTGTTTCGCAGTAAAATACAAGTGCATACTTCTGCAAAAGTATGAAACTTGTTGTTAGTTAATGTTAAGTAATAAACTTAAATATTTAAAATTGAAGTTGTACTTACATACTTCAAAAGTAAATTTTGAATCAGTTGGATGGAAAAACAATGACTTCCACGCATTATAAATAATAATCGAAGTTGGCATGAATATTAACAAGACGCAAGTGAAAATGCGTAAAAAACACTCGCAATCGCGCGCATAAATTTTAAATTACGCACATTTAAACTAAAGCCTTCAACAGGCTGACTGAAAACTCATCACTGGTTTGGAATTGGCCTTCCCGCACTTTAGTCAGCGACGCGTGAATAGCCGAACGGACGAGAGAGTGACATTGACTTTGAAACAAACAAGACGTGCGAATTTCCTTCCTCCTCCTCCCTTGCTCTACGCATATTTCGGTTCGCACGAATTCGATTTACAATAACAATCATCTCCTTCTCTCCTCGCCTCTCCTCAGCACGCCTGTTTTTTGCTCACACAATCTATTAATATTAATGTATTATATGCGTGCTTATGCTTAGATGATTTTATGATGAAATTATACCTATACATAGCAAATTGATACAATCGCGACAACGCATTTCGCACACACATCCACAACCTTGACATTGCGAATCTCCAGTTTGTTTGCCGCTCCGTGACGTGTGTCGTCCGATTGTAAATAATAAACAAACAGCGATACGATACGCATTGCAGCGCCGTCGCGCCGCGTTTGTTGTTGATGGAAAGGTGTGCAAAAGTTGCCGACATCGTCGTCGTTTTGCTTGCTTATGAGCAAAGCTAAATATACATAAATCGCGGAGGCACGCACGGTTTTTCCAGCCGGCTTTCGCAAAATAACATAATATTCGCGGATGTTGATCTTATCTCTTGCTAGGGTGACCAAAGTCACCATAATTGATCACAAACCTCACATTCAAAAACAAAATCGAAAAGAAAAAACTATATTATTTATTGACTGAATAAATACGTGCGACTGATAAAAATGGAATAACCATCCATTGAGGCGTGTAATTTTTACAATTCACCGCAATAAATAACGGACTCTAGGTGTGTGTGTCACGCAATAAATTATGAAATCTTCGCTGCGGGCAGAAAAGTGCATCTATGTATACAACGCATAAATATCAATTATTTACCCATGCGCGAGTTGAGTCGTGTCGAGCAAAATAAAATCAAAATCATTGCAATCCCATAAATATCCAAATGCCACTGATATTGATTGCTCCGCATGAATGAGTGTGCGAGTCGAAAGCGTTTCAAGCGTTTAGAACTAAAATTGATAATGAATTGAGTTTTGCCGCGCCAAAAAAACGGCCCGCGACACGCGCTACCAACGTGCACGCTCCCCGCCGATCAAGGATCAAAAGGCGCGCGCAAACGCTGCTCCTCAACAATATTTACATTATAGCGGCCGGCGTATAAACTGCGCCATTCGATGCAGAGTACATACGTACATACTACCTACTATTACACACATCGCGCCATTCGAAAACGGAATGTTTTTATATCTTTTTGATGTGGAAATTATACGCGAACGCGTCGCGCGCGTCGCGCTAGCACTAACCTATTCCATGCAAATTTATCTTGAGTCGTCGCGCAATTTACGAGCTGTACTTTTCAGCGCGTCGCAAACAGCCGAGCCGCCTAATACACACAACGCAAGCACCGGGCAGGCAGGCATGTAATAAACACCTGCGAACCAGATGCATTATTAATTCCCTGCTGACGTGTGTCGTCTGTTATTTATACAATATGTTAGGCTACAGTTAATTCGATGATCCGATACACAACGTCACAAGAAATCATAATTAATATATGCAAGCGAAATGAAAAATACTTCAACCTTGCGAATATTATTCTTTCGTCATTCGAACACGTCGTAATTTAAAGGCGGGTCGTAAAATGATTCATAAACACTCCAAAAATGTTTCGCATAAATAAAATGTTGCTGGCCTTAAAAAAGAGAATAGTGCACTAACAATGTATAAGTATAAGAATGTAAAGTAAGTAAATAGTCGTTGGCGGTGGCATATCGGCGCAGGAAT
This sequence comes from Myllaena sp. GC000078, assembly GCA_030264135.1. NCBI lineage: Eukaryota > Metazoa > Arthropoda > Insecta > Coleoptera > Staphylinidae > Myllaena > Myllaena sp. GC000078. The sequence continues at coordinate 1,195 of JARJDR010016163.1, read as the reverse complement.
GCATGATAAATAATAATATAATCAACAAAAACACGTAATAAATCAAATGGAAATCCACGTTCACGGTGAATATGTGTGTGTTATCGTGCGGTTATTAATAAATACTTAGCATACTTGACGTGGATGGCATAATCACCGATCGATTAGATGCATTAGATTGTTGCAAACGTATTACTTACTTGACTGCAAATTACTATACAAAAGATGCAAAAAGCAAACTGCTTCTTCTCGTCGTTGATATGCAAAATGTGCGGCCGTTAGTCGTCGAGCGCGCACGCTAGCAAACACTAATTTATGTGCGGCGCTGGGGCGGGAATAATACAATTGCATAGATATCAGCGGCGAGCTAATAGAAATCGCTATTCATGTATGCCGCTTACTTAGCGCTTGCTTGGCCGCCGTCTACGACATTACCAGCTTGGTCGTTGTGCTGCTATCGACATTATCATATTTGTGAACCTGCCAGCCGATATTGTACGAGAACTATAAAACCAGTGAATACATTTTTATCTAAGGTGAAGTGGTGTAAGATCGCGAAGGGGGAAGATCGATATTGACCAATTTTATCACAATTGTTCATGAATTTTTTTAAACTAAAGTGTATAATGTAGCACTGATTTAGTATGAAGCTAACTAACGAGGTGCCTTCGATTTACAAGCAAATTTCTTCGTTTTCTATGCTTTGCAAAAGACGACGACCAATGAACTACATACTCAAGTTAGACATGACTTAGAACGTGCGTTGAAATTATTTATAAGAAGATCACCATCGTCCTGGGGTGGAATTACAATTGGACATAAAAATAAGATGTTATCTTCCCCAGACAACATCTTATTTTTATGTCCAATTGAAATTATTTGTTATAATCTCGATTTTTGAGCTAAATTTTGGTATGTATGAAGAAAAATAGTTATACTTTATGCTCAAGAAAAAAATTCTGTCGAATACTTGATATTATCTAAGAAATTCATTTGTGTGATCATACCTCATATTTTGAGGTTGCCGGGAAAGATCGCAACATAATGCTAAGGCCGTCGCCCGTACGAAATCATTGAAATATGTATAACTTTGAAATTAAATCACAGAATTTAATTGTGTAAAAAGCATTTCGCAAATGACAAATCTCTAATGTTAAAGTGGAAGTTAGCATAAACCGCTTAGATCTTATCCCACTTCCCCTTATATCGTTATTGT
>JARJDR010016161.1:0-12919 GCA_030264135.1 Myllaena sp. GC000078 | reverse complement strand
TTTGGCCAATTAAATATTAATCGCCGATTACGTTAATCAGTCGTTATGACATCCGATTCTGCCCTTAATCAACGATTAATGATTTTGACAATTGATTAACGTTTTATGAAATCGGGCAGTAATCGCATTACAATTAATGGCGCACGTAACGTAACGCCGTTCACCGATCTTATTAAATTCGTTACCAACAGGCTCAGGGCGCGAGCCGAGCGTGCCGGAGCCGCATCCAATCGACAAGTTGAATTGGCTCATTCACTTGTATCACATTCGCGGCGAGATCGACGCATGCAAATCGCTAATCAGCGACGAGATCGCGCACAGCGCCGGCAAGAACGAGTATGCGTCGTACAAAAAAGTGAGTAGCCAAATTCGATTAACTCTCAACTTCACAACAACATAAAAACAAGACATTCTCCTGGCAACTCGATAACATTGTTCGCTTGTTCGGCGGTTCGAAACGAGTTTCAAATTTAATCAATTACGATTTGCTTACGTAGCTTACGTAGAATAATGCGAGCGCAAAACATAGAAAGCGAGACGAGTATTTATCCATAGGGCATTATATTGCGACAAGAAGGCAAGCTGCAGGAATCCTTGGAAACCTTTCAGTTCTGCCACAAGATTAATCCAGAAAATGTCGACAACTTGAAAGAAATCGGCAAGTGTTTGTGAGTGGTTTCATCTATTACCTACATAGTCGTATACTCGTAAATCTCTCTTAAAATCATTTATTCCAACCCGGTAATAATTACACCATCTTCATTAGCAAAACATTGCGCGCATTAAATCACCTATCCGTTCGAATAAGCATCCGCTTTAATCACAGCGCACGCTGCTGCACAGTATGACACTGAAATTGCATTCGCTGTAATTACCCAACGTATAGATTCATGCTGAAGCGCTACAGATTGGCGCTGGAAGCGTATTTGCAAGCGGAAAACACGGCGCTCAAACCCGACTGGGAGATCTACCACCATATCGGTGAGTAAATTAATAATGAGCCTTGGAAAGGGCACCTATTCAATTCGCAACGCGTGCCCTGCAGGCGAATGCTGCTGTCAATTAAAGGACATCGCGCCGGCCAAAGAGTACCTGGAGAAGGCTATTAATTTGGGCAAACAGGAGATATCCTATAATCTTCTAATTAAAATCCTCTCCGCCGAAGGCGAATGGCAGGCGGCCGTCACGACGAGCAATCGGGGCGTTGAGTAAGCTCGTTTTCCAGCGCAAACATTCGATTATCCTGCATCATAATCTAAAGAAATGCGGACGGCTAACAGAGAACAATTATATTGTAGATCGTGCCCGGACAGCGCACCAATGCTAACTACCTCCGGCATACTCTATTTGCGCGTCGGTGAACCTCAGCATGCGTTCGAACGTTTGAGTTCGGCCCTTGCATTCGACGCGTGCAATGCTCGCGCCCTACTTGGAATAGGCTGCATTACGCAAAATCACGACGAGCACGACGTCGCGCTCTCCAAGTACAAGATCGCCGTGCAGAGCGAACCGAATTCGGTGGCGCTCTGGAACAACATCGGGATGTGCTTCTACGCGAAGCAAAAGTACATTGCGGTGCGTGATTAAAACTCCCGGTTTTTTTTTGCCGGATTATGTCTCGCGCACAATCAGCATGACAAAGTTATATCTTTGCGCAGGCCGTCACATGCCTCAAACGCGCGCTCTGGCATTCGCCGCTCAGCTGGAAGGTGCTGATTAACCTCGGCCTCGTTAATTTGCACACCGGGCAGGCGGCGTCGGCGTTCAACTTTGTTTGCGCCGCCGTCAACATTCGTCCGGATTTGGCGCAGACATTCATGCTGCTCGGATGTGAGTCGTGTGCTTGATTTCCGTGTAATTTAATTAACAACGAATTAGCGCGCAACACCAAGGAGGGGGCGAGAGGAGAGGGTTGGGATTAGACGTCAAGCAGCGTCCAGTGTAACTTTGCAACATTCTTAATTAGTTGCGGGAGGGTGGCAATTGTGTTTAGGTGCGCTGCTCGAGTTGAACGACGGGGAGAACGCATTGCGCGCGCTAACGCAGGCGCTGACCATGAGCCCCGACGACGCGTACATCGTCCTCAATGCGGCATTGTGCTTCTATCAAACAGGCCAGCGTGATAACGCCGTCGAGCTGCTCGAACGCTACAAGAGCTTGCCAAATGGGCAAAAGAATGACGAAGTACTCGCACGCCGCCCCCTTCAAGCACCGCAATTTGCTTTTCATATGGGAAGTATGTTGCAGTTGAACAATCTGTATGCAAAACTCGATTTGAGTTTAACGACCACCCCCGCACTGGACGAGGAGCAACCTCAAACCCAACCCCAACCACCGCCGCAGCAGTCGTCGAGTCCACCGGCGTCGGCTGAAACAATGGACGACGCGCTCAATGACGACGACCTCGTGTAGAATAATTGTAAAACATATATTTCAAAACACATAAACAATAGCTGGAATTGTTAATTATCCAACGGTCACCTTTGTGCCATCTGCACTAAACTCATACTCGGGTATCTCAAGATTGGTGGGCGCCGGCCCTTTGCGAGTGCGTCCCGACGCATCAAAATGCGAGCCATGGCACGGACAATAAAAACCGTTGTAGTCGCCGGCGCCAAAGACGGGCACGCAACCGAGGTGCGTGCAGACGCCGAGTATGATCAACCAATCGTCGCGCTTAACACGGTCCTCGTCTTTCTGTGGATCGGGCAACTCCGACATTGGCACGGCGCGCACCTCGGAGATTTGCGCCTCGTTGCGGTGGAACACAAACAGCGGTTTGCCGCGCCACTTGAATGTGATGCTCCTGCCTTCCGGGATATCCTTGAGGGAGATTTCGATCTTCGCCAGCGCGAGCACATCGGCGCTCGCCGCCATGAAGAGGACGTATTGCAGTACGGTTGCTTTGGCACCGTACGCGGCGCCAATAAAGCCGGAGGTAGCCAGCAAGTAGGTGAAGTTGTTGCGGCTGTCTTCGGTCGCGCTCGATTTCTTCTTCGGATCGCGCAAGCACGGCCGACGGTAGGGGTTGAAATCGGGTACTTTCATGTCGTGGTGGGATTTCCAACGGCTTGGTTGACCACTAAGCATGAATAGTGATAATGAACCAGCGTTGAATTTGTTGTGAACGGCGTTCTTCGTGGCGAAGGCGATGGTTGTGACCAGTTTGCTGCTGGCGTTCATCATTATTGTGCTTGATGGAATAATTGTCAAATTGAAATGACTTCACTTACAGTATTCGTTTTTATGTTTGTTTATTTCGATTGGCAACTTTTCGGTTTCGATGGGTGAGTCGACAGTCGACAGACAGACGATTTGCAATCAAATGTTATGGAATGCGGCCCGTAAACGAAGATGGCATGTAATAACTGAGATATGAACACAATTCCAATGAACTTCTCATTGCGCAATATAGGCGGTCGTAGAAATCAAGATTACATCTATTATGGGGAATTTATTTGTGTTATGAAAACACTGCGGTATCATTTTCATCTTGCGAAGGGCGATTAACAATATTTATTCGAATGGACATTTTCAACTATTATTTCATCTTACTTTCATTTCAATTTAATACTCGTTTTATGATAAGGGATGATATTTTGATGATAAATTAATCATTATGCTCCAGTTTGATAACGTTGGCAACCCTTGCAGCGCGCAGGCGCAAAAGATAAACAATTGGGCAATGCGCAGACGTAAGTGACATCTGCGTAATGAGCTCCTTCATGCTCGGGTTCTGAACAGCCGGTTTACGTTCTTTGCGTCAGTAGTGCTCATATAATTTATTCAATCACGCGTGTGTAGTGCACACCCTCCATCCCTCCAGGGCTGAATCCGGGTCGCCGCGTTGATCAACCACACAGGTCAGTGGTCTGCGAACGTTATCCTACAATCCCCTTTGCCCGTCGCAAAATTCACATGCATACAAAAATGGCCGGCTTACAATTTTCGACTCGTTTCACAATCGCTTACTTAATCGTTTCGTATTGTATTGTTTAGACAAATTAGCCGCTTGGAACCCTTGCACATTACAAGGGTGTTGATTAGTTGTATGGTTTGCAGTGGTTAAATTGCATGAAATTGTTTAATTGCCGAGATAATGCATTGTTAATCTTGTATATATGTGCTAATCCTCTTCGCCTTCCGTGTCGGTGTAGTGGTTATTGCAAGCAATGACCGTCTCCTCTCTCAAACATGATGCGAATATGTCGCTGAGACGAATGTTTGTTGTTTATGCATCACTTTTATCGTTCTTGAGTTCATGCTATCAATGCTCAATTCTTTGGTGAAGTTGAGGTTAATTTTGTGTCGATTTATTATTTCTTGTAATTCAACATTTATTTTCTTGTTGTTTCAGGTAATATAAAAGCGTGCGCGAGCAGTCAAAAGTAACAAGACATTCCGAGTTCGTATTCTTGCGTATTTCGTTCGTAAAGTAGAAGACAATCGCGAATGTGCAGTGTTTTGGTCGCGATGTGACATTGGAGCTGCTGCAGGAGCTGCTGCAGAAGACATCATCCACTCGTCCGCATCTTGTGACCACGCAACGTGAGTTAGATTTATTAATTAATTGCGCCGTAATTACCGAGTATCTAATCAATCACTGGAGTGGTTGTTGAAAAATCAGTAGAGTCATACTATGACCAAACAAAAACTGCTGTTTTTATACGGCGCTATTATCCGCTTTCAATCAGCCACTGATCTATTATTCTTTCCGATGAATACGAAACATAATCGCCGCGTAAATATGTATAAAGTAATCCCATGCGTTCTTTTTGCGCTTCTCGTGGTCCATCCCGCCACCGCAGGTAAACTCTCGCTACTCTCATGCTAAAGAAACTTTAGTAAGAATCAAATAAATTGAAATTTCCTCAGGCGTCGTGATGCCCAGAAGTTGCGAACCCAACCAAAACAAGTTGCTATACATTATTCCAATGAACGTGACTTTTACATTTTGCATCGTACACAGATGCTTAGTTCTGCATTTCATTAGAAAAATTGGGAAGACGCAAATGCTTTCTGTGCCTCAATGGACATGCATCTGACGAGTATCACGTCGGCTGAGGAGCAAGAGCGCGTTAGCAAATTGATTGAGCTGACTGGCAATCGCGATGGGAAATATTGGACGAGTGGTAGCGATCGCGTCCAGCTGAATCGCTTCGTGTGGCGATCTACCGGCTGCGTGTTCGATTACACTAATTGGGGCTGGAACCAGCCCCAGGCGCCCCAGGGCAGTCTGCCGAGTTGCGTTATGGTCTATGGACCCACCCGGAAGTGGGATAGTTGGAATTGCGAATTTGAACACCCTTTTATTTGTGAACAATATTACTAACAATGAGCATACTATTTCATAAATACATTGACCTAAGCCTGCTATTGGCTTCAAATGCATAGACTACAAAGAATAGAATTGGTTTTCCTTGGGATTAGTGAACTTTTTGAACTTATTATATGGCGGGCGTGGTGCAAGTGCTGCCGCTACTGGTCTTTATTGACGTTAGTCAGCTGTTTATTCACTAACTCGAGAAAGGACTCGTTCGACTAGTTGTTCACAACTGCTTCCTCGTTATTTAACTCGATTTATGCTTCATATTGAAGTATCTCTGAATTAATAAGAAACCAGTGAAATTACGCACAGTATTTCTTAAGTATCAGTGGGCTTCGAGCCATATATTCTACTACTTACTAGCAGGTATGTCTCACAATACAGAATCTGCGCAGTTAGAAACATGTTTTATTCGATTTTAGAAACAGAATTAGCAAATATGACAAAGGAGGTACAATACGATGAGCATGTGCTGAACTTCCACAAGTTGGTGTCCCATAGAGATAAACTGCGAACAACACTGGAGCAGTTCTTAGACAATGTTGTTGATACTATGACATTGGGGATTATATTTGAAATGCACAGAAAACTTCAGACTGGCACTTTAGATTCAGATGATCATTCCAACACCTTCAGGAGGTACACCATAAGTGATTTGACTGAGTGTCTCTATTGCAAACGCTTAATTGGTGCAACCAAGTAAGAAACATTTCACCTATTCTAACCTTGGTGGTTCAATTAATATATTTGCCTAGGTTCGCTGGACATTTGCTTGAGTGCATTGGGAAAGGGCGCCGACGGACTAGAACTCTTGCCAACACTAGTATGTTTTACAGTAATAGCAATAGTGATGATGAGAAGAAAACTAGGAGCAGGCGTAACAGAGGAAAAAGTAATTTGCTTTAAATACATACAGCTAACACAATTGCCTATTACATATTCTGTATTCTAGATGCATCGAAAAAATCTTCTCATAATGTATTATCGGATAATGATAGTGCCACTGTGGATGTGGAGGGTGATGAGGAGGGTAATCTCATGCTGCAGGATATCTTGCAAGGTGACTCGAATCAATCGTCGCCGGCAGAGTCGGTAGCTAGCAGTAATGCGTCTGTGAAACGACAGGATCGCAGCCGGAATAAGCGAAAGGGCAAAAATAATAGTTATATGCAATAATTTCTCTGCACAATTATTCAATATTTATTTTTCATACACTCCGGAATCGTTTTTTATTTAAATTGAAAGAATTCATTTGCCTAACCTCCAATTATATCATTCCATTGATTGAAGCACAGGGAACAAGGAAATTAGTTACTTATAGGTTTATTTCAATAAATATTGCTGGCTTACAAAATGGTCAGAATTTCAATTCTGAGCATTAACTATAAAATTATTTATGTTACATCTACTTATCGCTTAGTTTACATATAGCTCAATTTGATCAATGATCATGTTTTTCTTTCTTAGTATCTAAAACTTACGCATTCCACTTAAGTACTAAATTTGGATATTTACAACATACATTACCATGCACTGCACTATTTACTTAATAGTCTCTCATAAATCTAAAACATTAAGTTTTGAATTGTAAACGTTTAGCAGGTCATTTGTTGCATGCGGGTGTGCAATGAAATACTTTCTCTGATGAGCGTATTTCGTTTGCGCAACCGCATGCAGGGGTATTGAAAAATAGGAACACATTGCGAAATCACTTTCTCTGATACTTACCCATCGTTTCCTGCTGTATCTCCACTTTGTACGTTGGATTATCGTACGCCGACTGGCTGACGCGCGTCGGCGGTGTGATGCACGCCTTGTTCTGCCCGTGCCGCCGCACCAGGATCAGCAATAGCACGAGTGTGCTCAGGATGGCTATTGCTGCCAATATTGCTACAATGACTAGGGGACCATAATAGTCGGATTTCTCGTCTGGCAAATTTCCAGATAATTTATCTGCAAGCAATCACCATCATTGTCTTATCATGAACTCTAATTGCGTTCAACTAGATACCTTGTTTGGACGATGCACCTAGCGAAGGTGCCGAGCGTGGCTTGGTGATAAAATCCTGCACGTTGCTGGTCTTGATCTTGCCGTTCGTCAGATAGATCTCCAGCCAGAGGCGGTAGCGTGTGCCCGGCTTGAGATCAGCGATGGACGTTCGCGACGGCGAGTCGCGTTTCGCCACCTTGAACGTGCTCGAATCGCCCTTGCCCGAGTCGCTCTGGTAGATTGCGCGGTAGATGTTCACGTACTTGTCCTCCGGATACGGCACGCCCGACCATGCGATCTCCACGTTGGTCGCCTTGATCAGCGAGATCTCCAGCGTCACATTGAAGCCGTACGTGTCCACCTCGTTGGCTGTGGTGAAGTGCAGCATGTGTTCGGCGTGCAGTTCGGTGTGCTGGCCAGCGAACGGTATGAAGAAGATGCCGATCTCGTACTTGGTGTTTGGCTTGAGGTTCTCGAGCGTGTAGTTGGTGACGGCGCGATGGATAAGCGGCGTCGCCGCATAGATCTTGCCGTCGATCTCCTTGAAGCGCAGCTGCACGCCGTCGATGAATTGCATCTCGCTGTCGCTGAACTTGCGCCACGCGACGTTCACCCACGTCGCGTTCACCTCGGTGATGACGAGCTCCGGCTCGATGGGGATCATCGTTGGTATGGTGCTGCTGGGTATCTCCTTCAGCGTGCGTATCTTGTAGACGCGGCTCGATGGGGTGTTGTGCAAGTCGCGCAGTGTGATGGTGATTCTGATGCGGTACTCGGTGTCGGCGTGCAGGCTCACCAGATCGAACTCGAGGTGCTGTGTGGCGATCAGGTCGTTGGGTGGCGCAAAGATTTGCAATTCCCAACCGTTTGTATCGTCGTCGCTGTAATTTACGGTTTGATTTAGTCTTGCTTCGTGGAGGATCTTAATTTGCTTACGCTGTGTCCGTGTAACGGACTTCGACGCGTCCATGGAGCCCGACAATGATGGGCGGGACGGTGAACGCCAAGCGCACCGTATGCGCGTCAACTGCTTCTAGCACGTGCACGTTGATATCGTTTGTGGGCTGCTGGTAGCCGGGGACGTTGGGGAAGTTACCTGGGTACATGCCCGGATGTGCCAGACCTAAAACCGATGCGTTTCAAATAGGTGGTCGTAGCTATTGATGGTGTTCTTTTGCGCATTGTGGCTGTAATCATGGCTGTGAATGATGCGTCACGTGTGATGATGTGGTTTGTGAGTGAATGCGTGTGCACAGACCTGGAATGATTTGTTGTGGACCTCCGTTCGTTTGCGGTCTTTGTAAATGCGGTGGTGCTTGTACGTAAATCTGTCCGGGATGCGATGGATTGTTGGGATACGGGATGAGGTTGTTTTGGCCGCCACCGCTCTTGTGAATCTCTTGCAAAATCTGCTCGATTGAAATACCCGGTGGTAGACCGGAAGCACCGCCCGCGTTCTTATTGCCGCCCGTTGTCGCGGGTGATTGTTGATTGGGGTATTGCGGTGGTCTTTGGGGTAGATTGTGAATCTCCAACACCGAACCGGGTGGATAGTCGGCCAACTCGGGATGCTGATTGATAATGTGTAATAATTCCTCCGGATTGCCTTTGCCGTGAATGTGAATGGGCGCCGGTAACTCCTGATCGTGGTTGTGATCGGTGTTACCGTCGTTTTTATTGCCATGGTATTGCGGTATGTAATTCTCATTATTCGCCGCGGGCGGTGTCACGTAATTTGGACGCGAAGGCTTCGATTTGGGCGGTTTCGACGGTTTCGGTTTGTACGACGGATTGAAGGGGCCTAAATACGCGTTGTCCGCTTCGTTTTCGGACGATTCGCCAAATGCGGGTGGCGTTACCACTGCAGAAGTGGGTTTTTTCGTTTTACTCTCGGTTGGTTTATTGGTGGTCGCTGCCGGGTTTGCGTAGTGATTTTCATCGGTTTCGATTTTCGCGCCGTTGTTATTTGCGTTTTCGTAAATGGTGAGCGGACCCAGCGTTTTCGATGGGGCTTTGGTTGGGCGGAAGGGATAGGGCAGTGATGGCGTGTCCGTTTTATTACTATCGCCTGGTTCTACTTCTTCTACGCGTTCAGTTTGCGCACCTGCAATTCAGGTCACAAGTGATGTTTTAGCAAATTCACAATTATTTATATACTGGCAGGTTAAAGAAGAAGCCGAAACCAGGATATATATTAGTCGGTCCCTCACAAGTCCATATTGAAGATTAGCAGTCACCGGTCCACAACAAATATTTACAATTTACGTTACTCCCAAAGTTAGAATGAATTTTTGATCAAAATGTATCTTTGCGGAGAAAAGCAATTCTGCAATCAAACGCAAAATACCGTGTTCCGCCTGAACCACCCAGGTGTAAATTAAAACAATAGAAAAAACATAGGTAGTTACGTCATCCTTCCTCGTTTTCCAAAAAATGATTCCAATCGCCAACTAATCGAATCGAAAGTAGAATAGGTGTACAATGCGTAACCACTTACCGTTGTCCTCCTTCTCTTTGCACATCCAATGCATGCAGCAATCGTCGCCAGGCAGCGGATTCAGCACCGCTTCGTGCACCGGACACTCCAAATTTGCGGGCGGTTTTTGCGTCACCGGCGGGCAGATATTCTGGCACTCTACGTTGCCCATTTCGCAATAGCAGCGCTTCTCGCAGCCGGTGACGTTTGTCGGTATCTGCTGCCAGTTCTGGTACGTTTCGCCCTCGTACACACACGACCCGTTGTTCTTGCAGTGCAGCTTCTCCGGACAGCAGACGGGCGGCGTGGGCGTAAAGTTCGCCGGCACCGTCTCCCATTCGATGCAGTTCGGGTCGAGCACATCGGTGCCGAAGTACGTGGGGCACTCCATCTTCAGGCATTTCACGCCCGCCGCCAGACACACGCAAAACGATTCGCACGCGTCGTTGAATTCTTGCCCAACGCGATACTCTTTGCCTTTGTACATGCAATGCGGCGCTTTCGACGCACTCTCTTCCTTTGCCGCATCCGCCTCTTCGTCCACCTCCTCGCCGCCCGCCCCCGTATCCGGCATGCGCTTATGATTCGCATCGGTGCCCAACATTTGCACCTCGACGAAGTCGTCTGTGTTTTCAACTTTCGCGTATTTGAAATTCGCATCCAAATGCGAGAGATAACCGCCGCCGAGAGGGGTGTATGTGCGCCACGCGGTCTTATCCTCGCTGACGTCGATCAGCGGCAGCGTTTGGTTCGGTTCTAGTTTCGAGTCGAACTCCAGCTTGATGGTGCTCGCGTTTACGTACTTGGCACCGATCAATTTGTTATCCTTGAGCGTCACATCGCAAATCACCGTCTTGCAGCAAGGATCGTTCTTGTCGGGTATCTCGAGACATTTGTCCGAGGTCTTCGTCTGTGGATTGCAGCGCGGTTTGCAACTCAATTTGCCGCCCGCTTCGCATGTGCAGATTTCCGCGCAACCGTCGCGTATCACATCGCCGCGATTGTAGGTCTTGTTGTGATAGTGGCAGATTTCTAACGGTTCCGTTTCTGGAAACCCCGCCACAATTAATTTTCGCGGCTGAGTATTTAATGAGTTGCTTTACTTACCTGTATCGGAAGTGCATTGCAGCACCGAACAGCATTGATCATCGCTGGGCGCTTCGTGGCAGAAGGGATCGTTGCTCCGCTTGCCTTTGCGTATGTACGGGCCGGTGCAGCGGTCGACGCAATCCATCTTGCCGTTGTCGCACGTGCAAACCAAGTCGCAATCGACCTCCAGCTTCTCGCCGTTTTCGTATGTTAAGCCGCCTTTCTCGCAACTGCCCACCGCGGCTATCGCCGTGTGATTCTCGTGACGCATCGCCGGCTTGGTAGCCGAAAGAATCTTGGCGCTTATCATTGGCGTGTCATCATGCTCATCATCCTCATCCAGGCTGACATCGCTCAGATCCTTTGTCCTGTTGTGCAGATTGTTGCTGTGATCGTTGAGGTCGAAACCCAACGCGCGACTGCTCTTCGTGTCTTTTGTAGCTGTAGGAACTGTTATTGTTGCGGTGGCCAAATTCGTTACTTCTTGTATAAATGGCGCGTTTGGGTCGGCTGCAAACACATCGAACATTGAACCGTAATAAATATGGTGTGGTTGTTCGACTTTTAATATTGGTTGGAGATATATATAAATCGACGACGCAATTATAGAATGGATTTAACGAGCAAGGTGAAAGAAAGAAGATAGCTGGTGGAAATGTAGGCCGCAACCTTGAACGTGAAACCAAGAATTAGATTGTTTCGTGGAGCGCTAACGCATGTGGTCTAGACGCGTGTATTATTACACATTGTCGTTGATTACTCTCATAACGGTTACATGTTCGTAACGAGAAAGATGATAAAAAGGTTAAATTAGAAGTCACTTGATGATTGGTCTCCCACAATGCTTTCAAATTTGTGCCAGAACGCTATGGTTATAGAATAAATATTAATTGGCCCGTTTAATTAGCGGTATATTTCGTCTAAATAGCCACTGAATTTTCAATTAATAAACTCTGACATTTGGAACGAATGCAAGCAGCGTGCAAATACGAATTTTTGTGCAACAACCGAGGTACAGAAACACGATAAAGCAATTTAACGAACGCAAAAATTATAAAACGTAGAAGCAGTGAACGGCGACTGCCAACCAACCATCTTCGCCGACGTTTTTAATGCCTATAATAATCAAGCGATTGCAATTGAAAATTTTCGAGAGAAGAAATCCTCTGACAAAGTGCGACTTTCGACACTGCGCAAACACGCAAACAAGTCTCCGTTCACTGCTGGCGTTGTACGCTCGTATCCATTGCTTGCTTGCATATTTCATTACACAAGAAACGGGCGGAGATTTAAAAAAAGGAAAAGTGCAGTCGTGAGCGGAAGAATATATTGCAAATATTGGAAATTTACATTTAGAAACTTGATGCGCGCTTTGCCATTGGGTACTTACTTATTTCATTGTGTAGTCAGTTAATATTTACCCTGGTGGGAACATGTTTTGAACAGACAATTTTTTTGTTAAATTCATCATGTGACATGCCAACGGATATTCTCTTAGATAGAATACATTTATATTTACGTAGTACAAAGCATATGAGGTAATAATTAGAGCGTTAATTTGTATTTTAATAATGGTATGATATGGGTACGCAATCTACACCTCGACAATGTAATTTAATACGCGTGGTAATGGTAAATGAGTATGTTCCAATTTAGAACTATAGTATTGTCGGAATCAAGCGGATTTCTTCATGTTTTTTTTTTATTTTTGTTGTGCAATCAGTGCCATATGCGTTATTGCTAAATAAATAATGGGTACGTACATCAATATTTAAATAATGTTGGCGGTGGAAAATCCAAAATAATTATGATTCATTCGGATACATAAAAGGATGCTGGGTATTTTGATTGAAATGACGCTCGCGTACAAGTTCCGTTGTCCCCTTTGCTTGCGCGTGAGTGTGTGTGACACTTTCAAAACTATTATTTTACTAGCGCGCTCGGCCCGCTTCGCGGCCCTCACTTGCCTGGGGTTATTAGATCACGCGACTTTTTTCTGAAAGCATTTTTATTGAAAATTTCAGTGTTTTTTTAGTTT
>JARJDR010016155.1:0-12401 GCA_030264135.1 Myllaena sp. GC000078 | reverse complement strand
TTTTCTGGCCAAAAAGGTTGGCTTTATTGCGGTTACCCGGGTTTATGACGGTAAATTTTACGAGGGTACTATTGTAAAAATTCCAGGTAGTTCCTTAGGAACTGAGCTTGCGTGTACATACTGCTCGTAGCATTATTTCTACTGATGAGCGGCAAATTTTTTATTAATTGAACGAAATTCAAATTGGGATATTATGTGGCGGGTTTCTTTTATCTCCTAGTCGAGAGTGCACCCGTCCGGTCGACACCCCTTTTTCCAATTAAATTCCAATCGTTCACCGCCGCCTTTCCTCCCACCACGCAGCGGCGGCTTAATAACCATCATAAAAGCGCGCCCGTTCGATCGTAATCAACCCCTCGTGTTTTTTTTAGTCCTATTCATTCGCCCAACGCTCTCTCCCTACCCTGCGTGCTCTTCAACCGGGATCAATCAGATATTGACGATGGCGGGCTACCGCTGAGACAGCATATCGGCGACGAGACGAGACGCGGCGGCCGGAAACAAAATTTCGACGTCGACATCGACATGAAAATCCATCGTGTTTGCATAGGTGCGCGAAACGCGCGCTGACGCTGACACTGGGCCCCGACGAGTGTGCCATCCGAAGAGGTCTGAAGTATCCATATGTCGCTGGCAGGTGATCACACTCCACGCATATTTACACCGCCGCGGCGGGTTGATTAGACGGCTTCTCCTATGTGCATTGGCATACAGATCCGACTTCTGCACCTCATCGCAACCGGCACTTTTTCCTTATTGTAATTTTTCTGTCCGCGTTTCGTAGCGGCTTACCCATATTTGCTCAGCTCGCTATGTGAAGTTTTTCAAATCAGCGTACGCGACGCTATTTTCGACGTTGGTTTGAGACGGCGGACGTTCACTCAACGCGGCGTTCTTTTCGAGCCGGAGAGTTTCGAATCGTCGCGTCGCGTCGTCGCACAGCCAAACCAACTCTGTTTGCGTAGCATTAATGCACGGCGGTACTTGTTCTCGCACATTCGTCGTAAAATGCAGCAAACAGGTGCGTGCGCGTAGATGTGTACGCGTCGTTGCCGTTAGAACGAGCAATGCAGTTGGTGAATTTCATTGACTCAAGTGCAGCGCGCATCAAGCACATCGATATTTCTTTTGTATTTTATTTCACCTTAAAGAATGTGGCAACTTCCAAATTGTTAATAATAAAATTCATCATAAATCTATAAAAATATATGTATGATTGGCGTTTCCTGAAAATCGTTTGCCCAGCCAATTTCGATACAACGCCGAAATCGATTCATTACGCGTGAGGGGGATATAAATTACGCGCATTATGAAACACGCCTCCTCATAAATACCTGACAGACGCGCAGCGAGCCGCTGCCGACCGCAAGTCATTCCGATTAAGAATGAGTGCGTACTGCAAGGCGGCGTGAGTTGAAAGAAGGTCAAAACTGCGGCGCTAAACTGCATTCACTCCGAAAGAATTTTTTTTTCTTCAATAGATATCAAATTTGTGAGTTCTGGGGGAAAATCCAAACACGCGATGAGTCAGACAATAACTATTCAAGCGCTCTGGCTGAGTGCGATAGTGGTAAAAGCATTCGCAATTAGATTTATCTCATTTTATTCAGTTTCTCGCATCCATATTCATCGTTTGCGGAGAGCCAACTAAAGTCTTTTGATGAAGACGACGACGTCGGCAACGGCTGGTTGAGCTGATACCGCACACAACGTATCGCTTCATAATGCTGGAAGACATTACTTACGATGGGTCTCGTCTCTTGTACTCGTTCGAATTGCCATTTACATTTCATTTGCTGCGACATTTATGGACGGCAAGAGTTAGATCAGCGCCAATGCAACGAGACGACACAATACGCTGTTGTGTCAATCATATCGCTAGACAACAACTGGCTGGCTAATGGCGAATCATTTGGCACACACACAAATTCATACAAAAACAGCAATTACACTTGCCAAACATGGATTTAATTAGCCCAAGTTTTGGGCATGCGCCGGAGGTGAATTGAACCGATAGGACTGGGGATTATCACTCCGAAATTATTTGTAGGCGTGGATTGACAGTAATTCCCAACATGCATTCATCGAATGAAGACACAATAGACGTCGGCGATCGTAATCGGGTTCGATGCGCGCTCGTCTGGCGCGTGTCAGCTACTGTTTGCGTTGGACGCAATCCAATAATCCTTTCATTCATGCGATCTTGAATAGCACGCGCCATTCCATTGACTGGTGCCGCCGTTTAACCCGATATGAACCCGACAATAGAAATCAAACGCGATCCAAACGTGAGACGAGAGAAAATTTCATCAAATTATACTACGTGGTGCGCGCTGATAGGAAGCAGTGCATGTTAGCTATGTTGAGCGATCAACGCAACGCATTCACGCTTATTAAAGACGATCGGCATGTGGAACACGTATCGGAACCCCTCTTCTGCGCCCAGCTTCTTTGATCGATCGCTCGCATCGATCCGATGTGTATGCGCATACTTAGAGCATGTAATAATGTTTTTAATGCTAGTTTAATTACGGGTTGCACATCGCGGTGCAACGCATCCATCCATCCATCCCGATATCATTACGTGCCGAGCTAATCATCATATGCATATCAACGATGATCCGATGGACGTTGTTTTACTTAGGCGAAACGTTTGCTACTAGCTTGCATTCAATGGTATGCCCTCGTATAAGCTTTATACATTTAGGATGATCGTGATGAAATCAAGGAAAAAGTGGATGGACAACATAAAAGAATCCCCTAGGCAGAAGCAAAGCAAACGGACATTTTTTGGTCAGTTTATGGAGATCGCTGCGCGAAACGACATGCCGCGTATAAATCACGTTCAAAATTGATTGCCCGATTGGGTAATTACGAGTGCATTGAATGCAAAAACAAAGCATGCAAGCTTAATGGTTTATTCGCCACTGAACAATTACCTACGTGTAATGAAATTGTATTTCGAATGAAGGAAGATATCATCGTTGCTCTTGGGTGCGCAGTAATTTCTCACATCCCGATGCTAATACTTAATAAAGCTTGATTGAAAATTTCGTGCTCGAAATGCGTGTTAAATTGATACAAATTACGCGCCCAACGGCGACAACGTCGTAAACATAAATTTTGAACTTAACCACATAAAATTTTATACAAATTCATCGTGAACGTAATCTATTAATCCTATGTAAATCCCATCATATATTCATCCACTTGCCTGGGTATTGATGAATTTGTTTGTTGAAAATTTCGTAGATTCGTATTTTCTCTTTGATAAGACGCGCATAGATTTTATTTATCCGGCGTGCAGATCTTTTAAACTTTGCGCGCCAAGCAGCCATAATTCATAATGTCGCGCACGTCGCGCAACTCGTGCAACTGTTGCAACGAGTGAATTATGTAGCCGACAACTTTGTCCTGCTGCTGCTGCTGCTCTCGATGAACTTGCAGCGCAAAATTTACAAACCGCCCGCGCAACGTTATCTAGCAACGTCCATTAAATCTTCACTTTGGTGGCGGAGCGGCGCACACGATACGGTGGCGCCTAATCTCCACCATCGCATTGAACCTTATCTCGCTGAATACGAATGTGATGAGCGAAAATTTGTGTTAAATTCCGCGCAGGAGGAAGTCGTTTCGCAGCCACCTGGGGAGCTCCCGCCGCCGCGCCGGTGGGGAAATTGCTTGTTATTTTCCGCTTACTGAAAGCCGAAACAGGACGCAGCGTCGGCGCGGAAATAAATTGTTAAGTTGCATCCATCCACTTTGTGCGCGGAATGGGGCAGCCAGTGCATCCGCCACCCAAGTTATGATCGAATGTTTTTGCGCAACGAAAACTTTTCTGTGCCACGACGGCGCCGTCCAACTTCATCCCCTGTGCGCTGCTGCTTTCAGCGTCATCGAATAATAACCTTTCAACCTTTTTGGTTGCGCGCCGCGACTCCATCCGAAAATAGTTAGCGGCGCATCGAATATAGTTGCCAGAAAATTGGCGAACGTACCTGAAAATAGTTTTAACGGCGTCGAATGTAGAAGACGTGGTCGTTGACTTCCATTTACTCCCAAAATGCGATTCGCCCAAGCGGGAGCGATAAAATTCTGCAACGCTTTTTCCGGAAGGCTATCTCATTTTAGCAAAGCAATAATCATAATTATTATTAGGTAGATTCCAGTGGAATTTGTTAGACACGTACATTTCAATTAATCGAAAGTCATTGTTTGTCGTGTGTCGTGTCGAACTTGTTGGCTCGCGCGCGCGCGGCCACTTCTTCGCACGGGTGGCACCGCACGGCACTTGCAAAACATAACCGCGATTTGCATTCCGCCGCAAGAGATTATGCTAAACAAAAACCAGTTGTAAGCAAATCGCAAACGACTCTCGACTTCACTTGGTGAGCGCGCCACTCGCGACGCAGCTCGCGAGTGTGTCGAGTGCATGCCACTAAACCTCCGCCGGAAAGGGGGTAAGTAATTTAAGTTGACAGCAGGTATGTGTCTATTGTTCAATTGGATGCAATTGCAAGGAATGTTAATGCTGCGCATGGATTACATTAGGAATGCAGTTGCGCAAAAAGTTATCTTTTTTTTAATAACTCACAAGGAAGAACCAACTGGTAGATAATTTGCATGCGAAATATCGCGATCAATGATTGAATATTTAAACAATGTCTAGGCGAAAAATATCAACTCGCCAGTGTTTATTTACCCTTACAATTATTCGTCGCGTGCTAATGAAATTATTTATTACATATGCATCGATATCTCTCAATGGACTAAAACAACATATGTTACATCAACGGTTGTCTCTGGATTCCAAAAATTATATTTAAAAAATTATAATCTTATGGTGATATGCATGAACAAAGTTCAAGCGCGCTCCGAATGGAAATATTAATACAATGCGCATTGTAATGATTAATGATACTTGCGCCGATGTTTCCTGATCAGATGCCCGGTTTTTTTACGAGTGTTTAATTACTCTGTTGTTCAGCGCTCACGTTTCGCGGTAATACAGAGTACACTGATCGCTGAGTGAGAAAAAAGTTGACGCCAGGTTTCTCGTCGCTACCGCCGACACTCGAAACACCAATGGGGAAATTCTCAACTGCGATAAAGCAATAATCGAATCGAATTGTTTAGTATTTCGATTGTGAATCGTTAACGTTTGTTTTTTAAAGGTGATGCTACTAATCTCCTAGCGTCTAAGCGACAATAATATTTTTACACACGATCGAAAGCCAGTCAATTGAAATACTACGTAACCCAGGGAGTTATTAATAGCTATTGATCTATTTTAGCGATGGATTATTTAATCCCACGCACTAATCAGTTCGGCTGGAAATCCTCTCACTTCACATTAATTCGGCATAAAAACATATTTTTACTTACCGGGCGCAGAGTTACAGAGTTCTAGTGGAATAAATAATTATTTAGGTCGCGCGTATTACTCGTGTGTAATTTATTGATAATATTTCTATCTCATAATCTAAAGTATTACTGTATTTTGTTGTTTCATATGATGGCTGTAAGGCGGTAGTAATGTAAAATATATTTTCATCTTATTTCAATAAGTGCAACATGAAATTTATAATTTATGTTCATCGCACGCTCCTTTGCGGCAGATATTCTCACATAAATAATATGATTGTTGGAGTATTATACTAGCCTGCATCATACAGGTAAAACATGCATTCGGTGCAGGTTGAAATTGATGCGCCGATCGTTGAGATAAAAACGGAGTGCAGCGAAGAGGGTGGCCGGAAATTCCCGCCGGCAGATAATCATCGTATGTTGAACGCAGGGCGGCCATGACTTGTCCTTTTATCTTTGGTAATTGTCTGGTTATATCAATGATTTCAAAAAGTAAAATCTTTTCATTTTATTCACACTTTTCTTTCCAGTTTCATCATCATCGCATTGTCTTCGACGTTATTTTGTCGGCCAACGTGTTTAATGTCTTAATAATCGTCCGACGTGACTGAATATATAATTCTCAGTTAATTAAGCATAACGAGATTCAACACCGATATGCTTCATCCGACACGGTGTCTTGGTTATTAATATAACTGTTCCATTGATTATATTGCGGGGAATCGCAATAATACTAATTATCCCTTTTGAAAATGAAAGTTTGAGTTTGATGAAGAATTTCATTGTTCTGGTGTTATAAAAAAGTGAGTTTGAAATGCACACAATTTAAACATCAATAATATTACTTATATAGTTTGTCGCAATAAATTAATTCCATCGGGAATGCGAACAACTTATTTACAACTGCGACATGATCGCCTCTGGTCGCATCTATTAATCATTCAAATGAAATTTTCAAATGCTAACATTAACCAACACGTAATATTTGTCACTTTGTTGTTTAAAACTTGCATCCTATTATAATCTAAATCGAATTACTTAAGACTTAAACGAAAGTTATAAAATTAATAACTTGGTAGGCAGTTATGTAATAATTTTTCTCATTGCCTACAGTGAAAAGAAGACGCTACCAATTTAACAATATTACGAAATACAGAAGTGGAAGTTGCAACGCGGTGAATAACAAATAAGTATGCATTAGGTATGTGCGTAAATTACATATTACATTAAAAGATCAAAGTCGGATAATGAAGAACTTAGCTGCAAGCTGCAAGCCTTTCGAACAATAAATATTACTACTTGATACGCATGCCTTTCATCTATTCTATGTGCCTATGGGGTCGATACGAAGGACGATGTATCGTTCGAAACGTTTATTCCAATATTTTCAACCCACCGTCGTATTTGCTTCAAATGCATACATATTCATATTCATATTGACATGTTGGAAGAAGAAGAAGAAGAAAAGAAATCAGTACTGTTACGCATTGCACCCAATGACGCAGGCGATTGAAAATTTATGAACAGCCTGAAAGTTCGCGTCGCGACGTATTTGTAACGAATCTATTTGGAACGCCTGTGTGCATCGACAAACCGAACGATGTGTGAGCGCGCCGCGCGGCAGCCGCGAGTGACACCTTCGGAGGCTGGGGCGTTTCGCCGTTCGCTTCCGAGAAAAAACACTCGCGCCGTGGCTCGGTTGTGTGCACAGACTCTTCGTATGTAACAATGTAAGTAACCTATGCACATTGAGAAAATCAAAGCTGTGCGCGTCGTAGGCGTTTACGGAAACCCGCCGGAATGCACAGGTAAAGGCACACAGGTGTAAAAATTACAACTATTAATATATTTTCGGTCGACAGGTCCGCCTGCAGTCACGCGCGCCGTTGTGAAGTGCGGTTGCCGTCATTTTCATCCGAAAAAAATTATCTCCGCAAGCGAATCAATAGCATCTATAACTCTGCGCCTCGTATTTACTACGTAATAATGTAATATACTCGTAAATTTCACGTAGGTAGGTAATTGTTGACTGGATGCACAATATCGCTTCATCGATACAGCGGGATTTTTCGTTTCCAGTGCAAATATAAACATTTAACCAGCGTTATCACGCGAGACGATTATCATTTTTACAGACCACATGGGATGCTATTATTCATCGCATAAAGATTTCGACATTTATTGTACAGTTTTATCTCAAAATATTTAAAGTATAAGCACTCGTGTGTTTTTTTCAATATTTAATCAGAATTTGATCAAATTGTTTACATTCCTTGTTTATATTAAAAGTATTAAATGCAATTATCAGTGTATCACGTGTATTACGCGTAATCATGTCACATCGAGAGCGATCACCTTGAAACCGCAATTTTTGACAATATTATAAACATTTCGCGCAATACGAAAATTTTCTTACCTGGCTATGTCGGACATGTGTGTTCCCAACTACGGTGGCCGCATTGGGTCGCCGATGCCGTGTGGTCGGACGATGCGCAAGACGATGACGAAATAATGCACCTGCGGCAGAAGGGGCGGCGGGTGGTGGTGGTGAGCGCGACACACGATTACGAAAGGCACGTCACAGCGAATGCACGAACGCGAATGCAGACGCTGGCTCGGGCGCACGGCATGCTCACACGCGCCGGTGGCGGCAACGGCGTCGGCGTCGTCGTCGTCGTCTTCGTCGGCGGCGGTGGCGGTGGCGGTGGCGGCGACGGGCGTTTTATATGCGGGTGGCGGGCAACGGTATATGCCACCGCTCGGGTCGATAAGCGACGGCACACTGAATGACCCGATCGGACACGCCGCGAATCTGCATGCCGCCCACCCCGCCCCCCCCGCCGCCGTCGTCGGTGGCGGCGACGACGCTCTAGCTTCCTTTCAACCCTTCCGCCCCTTCCGCCCCTCCGCCAGCTCGCAAAGGTCGCGCTGATAAAGATCTGACCTGCCAACCGATTTGCAGCTTGTGATCGTGGTGATAAGAGCGTTCGCAAATGTCGGCGTCGGCGCTATTTTAATCGAATTCTAGGTATTGCGAGGCCTGTTGTATTGCGTTGCAATTATGATCCATGCTAATTGCGTTTGATTTAATTACCATGCGGCGCGTGCGTTCAGTACGATGTGTACGAATCGGACAGGGACATGGTATTTATAATATAGATCATTTCAGATTATGATTTTATACGAGTTGTTTAGCATTCCAGAGTAGCCGTTTAACGACGCACGGCTGCCGCTAATTAAATTAAATTATATTGATTTATCGCCAATTAATCTGCTAAATATTCATTAATCTATCGTAGCGCATTGAGCGTAAGAACATGATTGCTTTCCTGCAGCTGAGAAAAATTTATCATACCACACACGCATGTTCCGACGCCAAGAGATAATGTTGGATTAATGTAAGGTGATACAGCACTTTGCTACCGATCAGGTAATGAATCTTGCATTGCCTGAATATCTGTGTTATTAATTTCTTGTATGTTGGTCGCGGAGGACACTAATGAACGGTAATCGCGCACATACACATATCCATTTCCTAGTTAATATTTATGTTTATCGTACTCCATTTTAAAGCAGTATTAAGGTTGAAATCTACGATTTTGTTCTATATTAATCACAGGATGTAACTTCAATGAAGATTAATGATATTCTTGTTAAAAAGTAACTGCTTTCGTTTGTAAAAATTTAACTATTTGTAAGCTACTCTGGTGAAAACATTTTTGGCGTGCAAACGCATATAACAATCAAATTTGCACACTGTGAAAATTTCCGCTATATTTGCGGACTGTGACTATAGTGATATGGCGGTAATTAACGCACTAGCTGCGGTCGATAATTATTTGTGATGTCTCCATTCGAACTTCCTTGTTTTGTCTCTAGTGACGAAAAATGTCTACCTAGGTGTTTGTTAGAAAGAATATGCATAAATGGCTGCTTTCAGACCTTGTCTATTGTCACTTTATGTAATGTTCACTTCGAGTTGAGTAGAATTTTATTTATACATGTATTAACTGTAGTTTATGCACTTACAGATGCAATTTACGGCGCCAACTATAATTATTGGCACAACGAAATGAGATGGCAAGCAGCACAATGCAACAAACTGCGATAAATATGATTGATGAACGATATTTCATGCAACAAACACATAAAGATCAATGTAACCTTTGTGAAAAGTTCATTATGAAATGTTTTACCAATGTGCAAGTACATTCAAATATATTAGATAAAAGTCAAAACCTATTTAGTAACTAATTTATTATGCAAAGCATAATTTTATTTATTGTCATCGAAAAAAACACCTTCAGCTACTGATATCTGATACTTTTTGATGCCAACGATGATTTTTCGATGGTACACACAACACACCACAACACAATCTCACGAATAGATGCCGAAAATTACAAACGCGCACAGCCAATAAAGTTTGTCGCACGGCATGCCATCAGAGCGTGGGGACATATGTCTCTTTAACATACACGCTCGGAACTTACATAATCCTGTTTGTTTATTACCGCGCACCCATCGTACAGATTTTCTCTTCCTCAGCTTCACTCCTTTTATGCTATTACATACCAACATCCACACGAGGAGACGAATAACTTCTGTAATCTCGCCTCGAAAACACACGGTAGTCATTAACATCCCAACTTCCGAATGGTTAACACCAAAAAACGCTTCTTGCGCTCCCGTCTTCTTCAATTATCATATCTATATCTATGGATCTGTAAAAGAAACGAAAAAAACTCCAATGAAAGAGAAAAATACAAACAACAAGAATAATGTAAGAGGCGCGACATAAACAAATCACCGATCATAAATCAGTGGAAAATAATACATTAGAGATATTTGATAGAAGCGGAGAAGAGGGCGAGCAAAAAATGTGCTTTCGAAGAAGATGATTGGAACATTGAATATTAAGCGTGAAGATGCACAGTCGTGAAATCAATGTTGCGAAACTTACCGCCGCGCCGGCCGGCACGAAACTTTGTAGACGCCGATATAAATCAGACATCAACTTTTGCGATGATAGTTTCATCCCATCGCATGAGAATGATTTAATTTTTGGTGAACAAACGCATTTTTACTGTGAAATTGATTTAATTTTAACATTATCGGTTTAATTATCAAAAGTGTATAAATTAATCTTTATTATCCCCAATGTTTTGGTAGTAATTTTTATCAAGACGGTTACCTTGTGTTTCACATACATTTATTTACGTTCATAAAGTCATGAAGCTCAAAGAGTGCACAAAAAAAGCGCAATGGCGTTGTAAACAATGAAAATGAAGGGCTGCATTAAGTGCACCTCTTTGCCGGTCGCCGAACGAGAAAGATGGCACGTCGTGCGGTTTTGTACGAAAATATTTATGTTGCATAAATTATGCGCAACAAAAGCGTAATTTTCATTGCGTCGCACAGCTTTCGACGCCGTACCGTGCGCGGGCGCTCGTGCGTAAAAATCTCTGCGGAATATAAATAATGCCTACCTACTAACTCAAACGCATGCGTTCACAATATTTAAAAAGAAAACCCAACCATTTAATATCACTATCATTAGCGTATAACATATTAATTCTCATTATATATTTATTATATAATTATAATCTCGAGTCACAATAAAGAACGGGCAAGAACTATTAATTATCTCGCGGTAAATATAGTCGTATAAAACAATAATAAATGTGGTGAGCGGCGCCGAAAATGCATGTTTGTTATTGTTTCTTTCGATTTCGATGGATAATGAAAGCTTTAATAAAATGACGCCCACCTGCACGCACGGCACCCACACGCGCACCGCCGATGCAGCAAACGTGTTTTATATGATGTGAAACTTACGCTTAATGCGTGCACATAGATTTAAATAATCCAAAGAGATGACAATGACGACGCAGCATTGTGCATCGGAGAACAAAAGGATATGATTTTGTTCATATTTATGATCCTGTCTTGCGATTTATGAACGCCTGGATTTCCTTGACGTTCATTAATATATTCGTTAAAATATATTTCGATTAATTAGCCTTCAAGTATATGGGCCATGATTTAAGTTCTTTTTTTTTCAATCGGCGACTAGTATCATGATCGTGATGCAATGTTCAAACCATAACCACAAACTATTATTATTACCGCCGGTGTCGGCGATCGGGGCACGAAAGCGACCGCAGACCGCATGCCGCAAAAGTGTGTCATAACATCGAAAGTGTCAATAAATTCCGATTCAGTGCGGCACCGGCCGGAATGCATAGCAAATCCGAATTCATTCGACCGTGCGCCTCCCCATTATGTTATACGCGATATGTTTACACGCAGAGGACACACGTGGTGATCGATGGCGCACTTAAACAACATTCAACCGACTGCGGTACGAAAAATTGTCGATATCTCCATCATTTTTGGAATGCTGTGTTGCACGCATCAAGTTTCCAATTAACGAAATTAACACAAATATCTTGGTTGTGACAACACACACGAAATTATTCATGTGAATTAAGAAATTCCAGCGCGCGAGCCATATTTATATTATGTAATGGTTACTGACAATTACAATAAAAAATTTGAATCGACGGATTAAATATTCTTGCAGTAAGCCGTGTGTAATCGATAACAGTTATTATCGCGCAGCGTGCGTCGTCGGACACAATCGTATCAAAATATTTTTATTTATTTACTGCAGCCAGGCTGGCTGCAAGACGAAGCTTTTGTAGATAATATTTTAATCCACGCATGGCTAATAGAAACCGATGAATAATATCCTGTCCATTGGAATTAATCCAAATTGACATTAATAAATTATGGAATTACCATCAGCGTCAATACGCGTTATGACTTTATTAAGAGATATGATTAAGGATAGAATCGCAATGAGTAATCTAAAATACTTTTGTAGTTATTTGACTGCCAAGTGGATGGCTACGTGCGCGAATTGCATTGCAGATCGCCGCTCTCCATAGGGACGGGGTGCGCGACCCAGAAACGTAACTGTACGCAACGCAATAGATTACCGAGTAAATCGTCCGTCGTCCCCGCTGCGC
>JARJDR010016146.1:0-22149 GCA_030264135.1 Myllaena sp. GC000078 | reverse complement strand
GGAGTACTGTAGCGTCTCCTCCGCTGTAGCGTCTCCTCCGCTACATTCCAGATGTGGGCCACATCTGCCAATGAGCGCACCAACGGCCTTCCCGGAAGGCCTAAATGCAGCGGTCACAACCGCCCCGGCGCAAGCGTCTTCGACCGACGCGTTGTTCAGTCTTGACTCAACTTTTCTTCCGACATGTCGTCTACTTTCCTCCTTCAAACGTTCAATAAACAACCTCGTGACCCCTAGCAACAATTTCTTCATTCAATCAAACAATCACCCTCAACATCCTCCCTCACACAACAGCATAATCATCGCCAAACAACAAATAGAGTTCTTCGACATTTGATTAGCATGCGCGTCCACTTTTTCCCCACCGCTTCCGATGCATAATCATCAGTTCGATACACTCTAAATACCACGCGAGCTAATCATCATAATTTTATTGCCCGTCGCGCTGCCGATATCCATCCAACATTCGATTGTAACCGCGCGCACGAATTTCTTTCCTGCATTCGCTGCGATACCTATCTGCCACCCGCGCCGTGCCGCACTGGTCAGCCTGTGTTATATATCTTTTTAATAAAACACACAATGCGAAACATGGAAACATTTAGTTGGCGACGACCGTATTCGACCGATTTCGCTGCGCCACCAGAGTCCCATTGTGGATGCCACATGCGTAGTGTATCATAACTGTACAATTTATATAATTTATATTTGATGAAACCCAACGCGCTTGACGGCGGCTTGTCGTCATTAGGCGTTTTCAGCATTTTCAATACGCTCCCGTTGCATGTGTGCACGAGAAAGAACTGACTGGTGGAATAACTGAAAATTAGCGTAGCGTAATGATAATTATGATGTTGCGCTAAATGCGAGCTAATCTACATGCGCGCCGTATATCAAATGCACGTGTGTAAATATAGAGAGCGAAAAAAAAAACATGTAACCGAAAAGCTATCAACAATGCCATGTAGCATTTCACATCAATGGCTTTCTTCTAACTGTACTCGCTCGGAATGACGATTATTATTTGTACGAAGCATACTTACCAAAAGCAAAACAACGAGAGCGAATGATTCGGACGTGCATTTATTGATATTGAGAATTACACGTTATTCGGCATGCATGAATATGTTAATTGAGTGAATCGATGTAATGCATTTCGCCTGGGTCTGGTTCGCTGCCTCTCTTCACGGCGGGTCCTTTCTCGGCTTAACAATGATTTCATAATTTCGCTGTAAATCATCGATGAGAGAATATTTTAATAGGAATTTGGTGTGTGAAATTGCATGCATGCAATAATCAATTTCGCAAGGATTTCGTGGATCCGCTTCGATTGAATGCGAATGGTTTGCCGAGCGGCCCAAGACGCACGGTTTTGTTGACAGCTTCTCTTGGTTGCGCCATCGCGCAGCAAAAACGTAATTGAAAAGTTGTAGTAGTTCATCATCGTGCGCACGTATCGCGCAAATCGAAACAAACAATACGACTCGCATCCAGTGCTTTGAAAGAAAATTGCATGCGCATGTGTGCAACATGTGGAAACCACTTTTACTCCATCGAAAACCAAGAATTTGCCAAGCAAACACGTGCGTATACAAACAAGTATTAATTACATATCTTCAACGCCCAGCCCAGCCGAAGTTCATGAATTCCATAATGAGTAAGAGTAAATAAACGAAGAAAACAGAGGAGGCAAGTGCGTAGTGGAGAATGTGCCAGTCACATGTGCACTGTGCAAAGCGCAACAGACGAAAAAAAAATGATGACATATTGGGAGTGAGCATGATAAATAATGACAAACTGCCCCTCGGCGCGATGCGATGCTCTCTGCCTTGACAAATACGACCCGAACCACAGCCGGAGTGTCCGAAAAAATGAAAACGTAACACGATATTTGAGAGACCAGACCTCGACCTAAATCTCTTTTCGGGGCGAGAGATCTGTGCGGCGGGCGTGTGTGACAAATGGAAATTGGTCGAATAAATCAATCCGGAATCATCTAACGCATCGCGTGTCGAACGAACGAACGAACAACTTTCCCGAGTTATTTATGCTCGCGATTGGCCGACGAACAGCTTTCCGAGCACCACCACCGTTCGTTCTTCTTACGTTCGGGCGTTAAGTAGCTTCAATAACGTAGTAAAGTAATGCTGCACTTGCGACCGTGTGTATGCATTGCATTCGGGCGTATGGAATAAGTTCAAAACGATTAAACTATTAAAGCAATTATGTAAAAAATGTCATTGTGCTGAAGCACATGCGCACGCACGTTCGTACCGCAGAGCTCCAAACTGTCGCGCACAGACCGCCTATTCATCGTTGTAATCGCTATTTGAATTAATGTGCGCGCACATTGTCTCATCCGCCGTACGGGGCACTTGTTTTTTTTACTCTCGCATACACCACAGTGAAACTACTCGTATTATACTCTTCGAGCATGAAATCATTGAATTATCATCGGCAACTATTTCAAACGCGAAATATTGTTATCACTCATGCAGTTAATATTATAATCGCACCGAAATCAAATAATTAAAATCTGTTTTTTTATCGAGTGATACGCATAATCGGTTATAAATTATTGATACTGAGCGCTCGTGCATTATAAAACCGCATTGTAAAACGCATCGTAAATATTTAATGACACTTTCGATTCATTACGTGCCAGGCTGGGAGGAGGGCAACAGGCTAAACAATATAAATTTACGCTAATTAGCCACGGAATTTCAATGCATTTTGCGAATGCGAGCACACTCTATTTAATTAGCACATACCTCTACCTGCGTTCGTAGTGTTTTTTCAACACTGATTGAATTTGGATTTTAACACGAAAATAGCAACTCATCATATTTTACAACGCTCATTACGAATGCGAACCCATTGCCGTTCTATTATAGCTTAATTAATACATACGTAATTAATTAACGCGCGAATGAAAGAAACAATGTCGAGGAAGCGCTCGCAGAGGCTTGTAATTAGTATGGTACAACCCTTGTCGGCACAATCAGGTGTATCAATAATTCAATCAAAATAATACGCGGCAGACGTCATTGGCGTGTACATACAACGTGTGCGGCAAGTGTATCTTCGACGCGCACAACACGAATCGCCAAGGACGTTCGAATTAATTAAACACCTTGCAACAAATGATAGACGCTTATTGTTAGTCTCAATGCAGGCAGCGACGCACAATGCGCGAAGACGATGGGGCCGCGCGCTGCTGGCGAGATACACATCGAAGGCGGCAGCGCAAAAAAGCGGCGGAGATTAGCACAATTTGCCGCATCGCAAGCGCGCGCATGTGTGTTTCTCAATTGATATCGTTTGCACATTGCAAATTATAATATTTGCACCACGCAAGTTTATTTGTTTGGAGCGTTTGACGCGCGCACACTTGGCGCCCGCACCGCAAATATTATCACAATTCGAATTGTTTACGTTTTAAGTGTGTGGATTGACTTTTGGCCGGGCGGATGTGCCATTTGTTAAGTGCCAAAAGCAAGATGCAACAGTTTGCTGCAACGAATTTTGCTAAACGACTTAATAAGATTTTGTAAAGTAGAAGTACTCGTACTATGAGGACGCACATTAACGACTAATTGCAGATTCCATCTGATTTATGAGCGATATAAAGTTAAAATACGCGCGTCTAAGATGTTACTTATAAGAAATCGCATAGGATCTATTTTCGCATTAAAAAAAACACTTTTATTGTTGCTGCGCGCGTGACCTTGATAGCGCAATCAGATAGCTCAACTAATATTGTTTCGAGCGCGCAGCACGCGTTCATAAATTATACGGTAGTTAAAAGATCATTTCGGCGATGTTTATTGTTCGCGCTGCAAACGCTTATCGCCGTGCGATTTGCTGGCGAATTAGGGCTTAATTAATGGACGCGTATGGATTGCTGTCGGCGCATGAAAAGCGGAAATGATTCAACTAGTTCTGAGTAAATCGATAGCTGAACGAACACACATGTTGCGTCACATCCATCAATTTGATATTTTCACATAACACATGATTGATTTATTCCAGTGCGCATTCACCCTCGCATTGAGGAGGGTGGGTGGGCGATTTCAACAAGCCATTCCATGTTTGGCACGACAATTAGTCCACATTTGATACTTTCGAGGGTGTCAAGTG
Source organism: Myllaena sp. GC000078 (assembly GCA_030264135.1). Taxonomy (NCBI): domain Eukaryota; kingdom Metazoa; phylum Arthropoda; class Insecta; order Coleoptera; family Staphylinidae; genus Myllaena; species Myllaena sp. GC000078. The sequence goes on along the minus strand of JARJDR010016146.1, from coordinate 18,009 downwards.
CCATTTGTTTGCTATGGGACCACACACCATGTATTTTACATAGCATGTGCCACCAGTTAGGTCACACTATGAATATATAATGACGCCAATCAATAATAACTACCCTGGATTTAATAGCGGTTGGAGCTGATTAATTGGTGCGGTTATACGCGGAATGGATTTTAATCGACGGCGCAATTAAACCGCAGATCGCGCAGATGTTGTGAAAATAAAATGCGCGCCGATATTAATTTGCGGGTTGTAATTGCCGGCTGGCACGTATCAATTCGAGCTCAATTTGTCAACTTTCATAAATCGATAAAAACACCGATATTACTCGTTGGCAATTTGCAACGACTCAATGCGATTATTAGCGACTTCGTTTACGGCAATTGTTCAACCGGCATGAAAACAATGTGTTATAAACAGGAAATGTGCCTGTATTATTTGATTTGTAATTTAATCATTTTTTTTACGATTGCAATCAGCAAACTGGATTCATTTTAAACTGGCGCCACTGATGAAGAAGTAAATCTACAGATTAGTATTCAATTTCGATTAAAAGCGAATTAATATCCGATTATCGTCGGACTAATCACAATTTCGATGAGAAAGCAGCGATATTGCAATTGTAGTCAATTTCGACCCCGTAAACAGTTTGCGTTTTGGCGTAATACTTTCTCATTCGCGACGTCACTTCTACGCGCCCATTACCGAGCTGATGGTTGGTGACAAATGCACACACACACACGTCGCGATATGTATGGAAATGAAAAGCCAGTTGAGATTAGTCGATGTTGGAAGTCGGATGGAATCGAAATTCACACGAAACATTCAAACGCTGAATCTCAGGTGTGCGTTATGGTCCAGAAGTAATTACGAAACTGGTCGATGTCTTCATCCATCGTCAGCAACGCTATTGTTATCCCCAGCGGTGGTGATGTTCTTGGTTCTTGGCTGCATCGCGCTTCAAAGCAACAAAAATTTACGATTTCTGATAAACGTCTGGCCTTTTTCTTCTGACATTTTCTATACGACCACACTATGAAATTTGATCCCTGCTTTCCCACTAGTTTGGCTACATTTGGTCTTGTGATTTTTTGTGGGCTATTAAATGCGGATGATGGAAGGAGAGAAAACACAACAAAAACAACGTCAAACATAAAATGCGGCCGAAATTTGTAAAAATACACGACGGGCTACGGGTGAACCTGTGCGCATTTCGCTGGAAGTAAAATAAATAATGTTAAAAAAAATAACGCAGATATCGCTGGAAGGCGGCTGCAGATTCTGGGACGTTCGTAAATTTTCAGTAACTCAGCGGATTAGTATGTTGAGATGATAAGACTGAGAAAAGGTCGAGCTTTTTGCACGACTGACGATGTTTTGAAATTCGCATATGCATTAGTTGAATTATTGTTCTTTTCCGCAACCAATGTAATTGAATTAAATCGAAACAACTCCAACTCCAACCATTTAATTTTTCAATTAAATGTTGTTGTGAAATAATATAATGATCTACGACAACAATTTCGTGTGATTAGCATACATAATATACACTTTGAAGAAGCGTTGCGTCGTTTGGGCCGCCCAACAAAATGCAAACGAACGGAGTAATTAGCATTCAAGCAAGCGCTTAATAAATTTATCGCCTCAATGTTGGTTGACTTCTTCATCTTCATTTGTTCCTTCTTTTTGCGGCATGCTTTTATTGTTCAGCGTTGTATTTTTCGCATTCATAATCGCATCTCATTATGTGCGAAGGGGTCCCCGACACAAGCAACGCTTTACTGCTGAGGCGCTGCTGGTCAATTATGACTTCGATTCAATGTGTTTGTTTGCTCTTCGATTTTCTGCGCCGGGGCCCCGTGTTCAGTGTGGAGCAAGGACACCCCAAATACGGACAATGCGTGTGCATTGTGAGCCAGACGCCGTCAACTCTGCAAAAATCGCGCGCGAGAAACAAAACGACGGCGAAGTGCGTGATTGCTTCGCACGATGTTTGTCAATCGATCACCGATCGAAACGTGGCCGGCGGCGACGTACGGCTACGATTTTTATTTGCAGTACGCGTTGATAATTAGGTAAGTGACGATATCGAATCGATGCGGTGATTAGTTGGCTAGTAATACATCGGCGGTAAAGTGCGCTGCATGGCCAGACAACACGAACCGTTTCGGCTGATTAAATTATAAATCGCGCTCATTATAATATATTTAAATCGGAATGCTTTGAAGGTTGAATCATCGAAAACAATCTTGTTCTGTGAATGTGCAAACTCTACACAACCTACACAGAGCGCCTGCCAAAAGAAAACAAATCGAATCAAGTCATGTTGTCAAATCGTCACGAATTAATCTCGGTAGAAACATAAACGCCAAAAATAAACCGCAATGCAGCTAATTTTAGACGGAATCAATCCCGTATTCACTTATTGTTTGTTCACAAAACGCAGCGCGAAAACCAATTCGGATATACATATAAACAAACGCATAATAAAATCGAACCTACGCACGTCAATGCAAACCTATTTTTAACATGCGTGCGCGAATTCATGTTAAACCCCTATTTTCTTGATGAACCGTTCGTTTGATTTCGATGAAAGAAATCAACTGTACTTGTTGCTTGGTGGACGACGGCGGCGTCGCGTCGTAAGCTGTCCGACAAGACATTTTATTGCTTCTATGGTTGCGCATATCGCAACGAAGGATGTAATGCATATGGCAATTGATGTATGAACATGATTATTCTGTAATTGCCGCAAATAAGCAGCAACGCACACTTGCATAATAATAATGGATTACGGTTGCGTTGGGAGCGCGCATATGTCGATTCCTATATAATTTACCGCTACCGATGATGCGTTTTCAATATGGAACGGTTCGCCGCCGAAGAATAGCATGTACATTCAATATTAACATGTGCTCCACGAATATTATAACTGGAACGAACCATTATCGCACGCGCACGACTAATATCTTAATATAGTTCAAATTGCATCATCTGCAACTTACGTACGTAAGTAAAACGAAATAGTCGTATCAATTGGTTGCATGTAAAAATAACATTCTATTTATGGGGGACACGTGAATACCTTGTTAGCTCGCGTTTCTGAATTCGCAAATAATGGTTTTGCTTGAAAGAGAAAAATAAGATGCCATTACCACACCTTTAGCAATAAACACAATGTGACGCGCACCAACATAGATACACGGAGCGGTAAAAGTATATTATGCATATCTGGCGGGAATTCATTAAATTTCACTTTAATTACGATTACAATTGTTGGTCGGGTCGGTGGCACGACGCCGCGCCGGGCACAGCGCGCACAGGTGTCTGCCTGACTTACTTCACATGCTGTGCAATACTAAAACGCATAAGTATACTCGTACTATTCGCATCGTCGTCGTCGTCAGCATCGCATTAATTCGTCCATTTAAACTTAGATTAGTCGGACGGTGTGTGCCGTAATGCGTGCGTGTGCCCGCCAAGCAACAATAACGAATTGATTGAAATCGCAATTGTGAAAACGAATTGTCATTTAAATGCGGCCGCGCACAAAACAAACCACCGCAATTTACACACACACACACACAACGCATTGAGTCGAAGAGCAATCTCGCGTTTCGGCCCTGAGGAAGGAGATTGGGGTTGTGGTCGGACTTTTATTAAGATGCCCTGAATGATTACCGGGAGAAAAAAATTTCAATATCACAAACGCATCGATTCGCATGCAGTGTGTACTTATACAGGTTTCATTTTGTGAAAAGGATTGAATTTCATGCGCATACATTTGAATAGCGATGGTGTATTCTTAGGCAGCCGTGGCACTTATTCATCCCCCTCGCGTGCGTGGCCGAGTGTGAAAAACTGCACAATGCGCAGCGTTTCCCATGCCGCATGCGGGTTCACGCGACAACCCCATTGATAGGGCCGAAGAGGAGAGCACACGAAGGGCCGGGTGACACCAGTGACATTAAATAGCCGAGAGGGATGATCCAGAGCCGACGAGGAAGATGTCCCGCCGCGGACGAGTTCAGCGACTTGAAGGGCTAGATGCGAACGAAACGTGTCTAGGATGCAGCCACCAAGATTGCGCCCCGCTTCGCAATCTTCTCGAGAGATCGCTTCGGGGAAAAACGAGTGTTAGGGAAGAGAAAACCAGATTGAAATGTTATCGCGACTAATCGAATGAGCGACGTTCGTCATTTATTCAAATCAACTCGATGCGAGCTCTTCCTTCCTTCCTTCCTACCTTCGCATCGGCCGGTTTGTTGTTTCGCACTGCGAAGAGAGACGGGCATTGTGAAGTCGGTGGGCATTATCGATCAAAATACAACACGCTGGGCGCCCGTCGTGTGCGGATTAGCACACCTTGTGGCGATTCATTAATCACCCTGCGATCAAGCTGGTAGCACACAAAGGAAGCTAACGATCGGAAAAACGAACGGAAGCAAAGTGTGTGTGCGTGCGCGGAAACTGCGGAAATCGCCTCACGGTCAATCACGTAACGGTTTCGCGCGCCGATTGCCATTTGTCACGGTGGGAGGGTGCTAATCGATCAAGTTTTCCCAAATCTCAGATTCTGTCGTAAGTCGTAAATAACAAGGATTCCCACCAGCCACACGGAATTATTTCTCAAATTATTTACGCTCGTTTGCAACGGTTTGCAACTGGAATACGTGTTATGTTGTGAAATTGACCAATTACACCCGTAATTATAATCATTACTTAAAAAAAACGCAACGCAAATTAGATCAAATCGAAAATATGTAAACGCAAAAATTTAGTAATGACGGACACGCGTACGCCGTGGCCGATTTGAATGATTATGCATTGACGATGTGACGCAATCGCGCAGCCAAAGTGCCGAATTTCGAGTGGATCGCGCGTGAAGGTTTGGAAAAATTCACGCAAAATACGCTCCGCGGAAAGCAATAGGTACATATAGGTAATTATGCACGGATCGAAAACAAATCCACCTGCGGTCTGTTTTACAACGTCGATAAGATCGCCGGTATCAAGGTTCTTCGCGCTCTACACGCATCTGATTAATTATGAATCAATCATCTTGTCCCGTGTCGATTGGAATGCGTACGCGTAGGAACAAGTGCGATATTTGCGCACAAGATACTCGTATTATAATAACTAACAATAAGTGCGATTCGTGCTGGTGCGCTATGGAGCGTACTCGTTTCCTGATTAGCTAAACAAATCGACTTATTTAACGCAAAATGACGTCGCAACGTGTAGTGGAGCAAGAAATCAATGTGCGCATAGTTAATCAATATCTTATTATGAATTCGCATAAATTGCCTGCCTATGGCACCATATACCTCGTTTCCTTTCGGACTTACGTTGGCGATGCGTATCATTGCGGATTGTTTAATTTATTGCACGTCGTGTCGTTTCCACACACACATGCAGCACGCAGCACGCCTGTTCGAATCAACATTTGTTCGCTTTGTGTGCCGGCGCAGCGTATCGGTATTTAATCGTTCGCGGCGATTATCAGGAAGGCAGAGAGCGTCGGATGGCACGAAGGAATCATGTAAAAAATGGCTTTAATTGAACGTCACCTTGAATCTGCGCGCCAACATTTCACACGCATACCTAAACATCATAATAGGTGTAAAAGTATACATTGATGGTGATGACGATCAATGCGAAGACGCAAAGCGTAGACGTATCATCATCAATCGCTGGCTGCATCGTGGCAATTGCAAAAACTAGGCGCTCGCAAGCCATAGAATTAATTCGCTTAATGTTACAGCTGGCTGTAAACAATGCTGTTGGATCGGCTGTATTTTTATTTTATTATCAATCTGCCTCCCAACACACACACACCCATCACCATCATAACCGTTTTTTATTAATTGAACGTGTGCTTAATGGATTTTGGCGTTTTGTTTGATTGGTATTTTTATTGCTTGTATTTGTTTAATACGAAAATAAATTAATTACATTGCCAAAAATCAGAATACAATTCGAAGCACAACCATACATGTAATTTGCATATAAAATCGCGCCGACAAGAAACACATTGTAGATATTTGAGAATATGGGAAAAATATGAGCGCAATCGTACACGAGAAGAGGTCAACCGCCTGCATTGCGCGCATATAAACAATGATGATTCATTCTAATTAATCACATAATCATCATCGGGAATTCGAAATCGAAATGGTAGGCAGGCGACTTGCGCTCTCGTCGACATCGTCGGCAATCGCAGATGGTTTCAACTTGGATGCACTCGACGTCGCACACCCATAAATATAAATACAAGCGCTCCAAATGCAAATACATAGACACATCAACGGCGAGAAAACGCCTCGCGCGCATCCTCCGTCGAAGTCAATAAAGGTGCGTGAGCGCGTCTCGTCGCGCTCGAAAGTGAAGCCGGTCAAGATTTCCATCACGCGCCCGATTAGAAACCGGCGAGATTCCGGCATCGAATGGCGAATGCGGCTCGCACGCAGACGCACCTGGAGAAATATTACGCGCACGCCGGTAATCATCGATGTTCATACTCATATTGCTCCATGGCGATAATAACGCGCATCGACTGATGGTGAGATGGGAGAAAGTGAGCCGCATGAGGCGCACATGTTTCGGAATCTAATTGGTGAACTATTAAGCGGCGGCTTGTTTACGCGTCTCGTCGACGCTGCACGCAATTGCCCCGTCTCCGCAGCAGCTCGGCAACGATTATTAGTTATTAGTTTAATTTAGATTCGTCATCAATCTATTGACTACTACTACTACCCACTATCCATACGCATGTAGTATCGGAGCGTGTCACGAAATCGTTTAAAAATTTAATAGAAAGTGTATCGATTTGTCGGATTCATTTAAGCATCCTGTCGCATGCAATGATTTACGAGTGCAATTTGAATGATCTACGGCAAAAACTAATCAACCGACGAACAAAACAATTGAATTCGATATTTACTAAATATGATATCTGTTTTTGCTTTCTGTCGCACAACGAGGACACCAAAAACGAAATACGTATCGAAGGAAATGCGAAACATTATTTATTAATTGACTTCGGTCCGCGCTCGTTATATCCGCGCGCGGTCCGCACACTTTTAATAAGGGAACGAACACATTCGTCGCGCGGCCGGATGAAAAGAACTAATCATCGTAATGCAGGCGCGCGCGCCGAGAGACACTTGAGTAAAAAGCGATCGAAGTATGTAAGTCAAAGTAGTAAAAAGTTTAGAAATTTAGCGCGCGTGCCCACATCCATACACATAGGTATACAAGTCTGTCTCTCAGCCTCGGAGCAACTGCGCAGACAGAAAGTGGTCATCGTCGGCCGTAAATATTATGACACAATTTATTAGGTGGACCCCGACGCGACGTTCACAAACATACAGGCGCTTCTGTTTGCTCACCGATGTTTTCTTGACGCGTTCGCGTGTAGGTATCACTCGAATGAACGCGGACGGTAAATATTGCGACCGCACACACAATATGTGCAAATCTCGGTGCGTACCGCAAAGGATTCAATACGAAATTTATTACCGAACGCATAGGAACGAACCATTCAAATTCGATTGGTAGATATGCGGTCGGCAGAAAACGATAACATCTTCAATTGTGTAATATTGTCACCTCACACGTTACACGCCGGGTGGATTGAAAAACCCGGTCAGCGGCCAGCGGCCCTCTCCCGCCCTAGCGACAATATTTGAGCGCATTGAGCGAATCGTGCGGAAAGTCCGACGAATAGCGTTTTGACGCGCACTGAACAATAGTCGCGGCACTTCCCGGGCAATTCGGATTAAAAAAACACGCCGATTTTACACACATCGAATTGGGGCACGAATTTTGCTGTTTTTTGGGTCACATGCAGAACAAGACCGACCATCCGGGTGAATTCTATTTTAATATTTATAGCATTTACATGGAATCGTATTGCGTTGGATGAAGGGGCCGCCCCCCATTTGTTTACTTTATGCTATCAACGGCAAGACGACGTGGGTCTTTGGGTGGAAGATTGTCACTCGCCATTGTCTGACGCGCCCCGGCCCGCGCGCCGCCCGTGTTTGCGTGCCATGGATGATTGCCCGAAGACGGCCGCGGGAAGAACATGTGTAATGGTCGCATGTGTGCCATGGGCGCATCACATGGGCCCCGGCCAACAAAGGGCGAGATTTTTTCGTCTTCGACTGCTGCTGCTGCTGCTTCTTCTTCTTCTTCATCTTCTTCACGCATGATTACGTAGTTTCGAGCGGTTCGACCGGGCCCGAGTGTAACGTAACACACACACGCGCACCTCCTGTGACCCGAGGGTGAGAGTCCCCATTGTCGACGACATAAAGAAATTGAAGTCGCACACCGGCATCGGTAGCGTTTTAATGAATTCCTGCCGCGCGCGCATAGGGTAAGAGAAGACTATTAGCGCTGGCAGAAGAACGTTAGAGAAATAGAAACATATTCGAAAGGAAGCCACGGATGCATTGGATAGATCGAAGCGATCGATTCAAGGGCGGCATGGGCTGCACCAGGCGGACGCAATTACACCGAGATCCCATTTATAGTTTTATATAAATTAGTGGCACTCCACTCTTTCGTCTCCAAGGCGCTCCCGCGCGTAATTTGAAAAGGTCGTCGTCGAGCTATAAAAATCCCTCTCGGCCGACAACGCCTGCAAGATGAAACACTGGCGATAAGAGGCGTTTTGTTGGCGATCTTATCGTTCCCGTTTTCCGAGAGATTACCGCGTCGGTAAAGAATGGGAGATGAGAAGAGAGAAAAAACGAGCATCAAAGGTGTTGCTTTCTTTGTGTGTAATACACGCGTGTGCAAGATGTATGCATGTGCGTTTGGCGGATGGTGGAAGGACGTATTTTTACCTTTTTGCGCATTCGAGCGCGAGTAATGTCGTTGTGGATATAATTTATAGTCATTTTATTAACATTAGAAGTAAGTAAATGCTTTGAGCGCGCAAAGTTTACAGTGTTGATTTTGCGGTGATCGATTATGTGTAATCAAATCGTTATAGTTTTTCTACATGAACAATACAAATTAATGAAACTCCTGTGGCATTGTTATTCTTGGCGTAACATTAGCAATCATTAGAGCTTCAACCTGGCGAGTTATTAAATTTGTCGAATTTGTCTATTCATCCCCCGCTAGGTAGTCGAATTTCTCACTCCCGCCAAAACAGTGGAGAAACAAAAATTCCAAGCCGTATTATTATATATTCGTTTGTCGGACGAAAGAAAGCGAAACAGACGAATTAAGTAAGCAATTATAAGCTATTTTTCTTCAGCTTTGTGCCGTGCGTGCCCTTCCTGGAGAGTAACCGAAAAAGAATCCGGCGAAAACCGAACGAAGGGTCGCTGTGCTATTAGCGAGTCACGTCTCTATACAACGTGACCGAGAGTGGAGTAATTAAAGCAGTTTTTTCAATACCTTATATACCTACCCCCTTGATGTTTCTTGCGTTTCTTTCATCAGCGTAATATTTCTGATCAACGATTCTCGCATTTTCGACAATCACGCAACGATGCAAACCGGTAAAATTAATTTCCGACATCGTACCAATACAATACGCAACGGGCGCATTCGGCAGCGTTAAATGCCTTTTTCGCATCGGCGATACGGGTATATATATGCGACATTGTTGCCCAGCCTCGTCTTCCCATTGCGACGCGCAGTAGTAAAACTAATTTTATTGCAAGCAAACGCATTGAGTTTTATTGAAGCTTTTAAGGAGCGCGCGCGCGAGAGCACGCGCGAGAGAGTTTAGGCGAAATATAAATCATCGAGAAAACACGTTGTTTACTTTGGTTTAAATACGACCGTATACAAAAATTTTTGCGCAGAGGAGCGCGCGCGTGCACGAAGAAATCATTTCGTTGCACACCGAAAGAGGAAACGGTAATATACGTTGTGCATGATCGCATATGCCCAACTATAAGTGTAAGTATGTAAATAATTGCAAGCACGACGCATGCTTTTCTTCGCCGTCGCTGTCATTAATTTGCATCATTATTCGAAATTATGTAACGCGCGTTGATTTGCATAATTTTCTACATAAATGGTCATTCGACCACTTAGATCGGATTAGGCATTCAGTCAATAAATCACGCGGCGTGCAAGCCAAACATTTTTAACCATCGATTAGGTTTTTTGCCATTTACTTCCGCTTGCGCGAACAAATAATCCGTGTGACAACTGCGACGAGATCTATTCGGATGTTGTGACGCACAAGGTCCCCGGGTGCGTCGATAAAATCACATTAACGAAATAACTTTCTTAAAAAAAGAAGCATGTCGAAGGCTTGCGCGGTGCGCCAAATGGTTGCTGCATTTTGAATGTGTAAAGCGTTTCGCCGGCGAACGGAAGACGCGGCCGCCTTGCATCACACGCGCCTCCAAATCCAAACGCAAAATTATTCGGAAAAAATAATAATGTCGAGAGAGAGAGAGCGCCTAAAAAGCCACACGCAGAACGTATCGCGTGTAATCGCCGCGGCAATGTCTTTTAAAGACGTCCGCTTGTCGTTATTTTGACACTTCTCCGCAGAACAATGCCGATCCGAGCCGTTTACGAACACTTATGTTCATTGCCGATATGTTTTCGCGTCTGCAGTCGACTCTCCTCTACCTAGGTATTATGAATATATTTACATTCGCGTCTAAAGCAAGGAGAGGAAATGAACGTCAAACGCATTTGAAAAAAGAGGGCGAATTAATAATGTGTAACCGTGCTGAATGTCCACGGAAGTTTCGCACAAGAAGAAAACTCAACGCTTCGCAGCTTATTAATGCATGTTTATAACGACGAATGCAGATGAGAGCAGAGGCATCTTTCCCCTTCAGTGATGCCCCAGTTTGCAACAGTTGGCAAGTATTCCATGCTGATTGCATTAAGCAGGCCACAGGCATTGATACGAAGAGACCTTCAACGCAAATCCAGGAACATGAACTACTTGCGAAAATAAATACGGAGCAAAGTAGAAAAGTGCACTTTCAATGTGACCATTACGGTAATCACTACCGCTCCTGATATGACTGATCTTTGCTTTAATTTTACGTCCAAAAACCAAACGCATCAATTAAACAATGCAAATTGTCGAAATAACGGAACATGAGGAAACCCAATCACGACTTTGCCAACAATCGCTTCGATGCACACACACACGATATGTATGGTACTCGTAGTATCCGTGCTGAAAAAAGCAAACAAAATCGCCGCGCTGACCTTTCCGAACGCTTCGTGTATTTTCATAATTACGCGCGGGCCGCCGTCTAGTAAGTATGCGTAAGTAATTGAATTGTTCGCGTGGTATTCCGCAGCGTACGCTTAATTGATTGCCATTGAATCGTTTTCAATGCCGGCCGTTAAAAGTCGTGATAAACGCGCCCGCCGATGACATCGAACCGAAAACCGAAAAAAAATATGGTGCATAAACAGGTAACAATTAAAAAACTATAAAGCTTGCGCACGAACGCAACAAGTCCACTAATAGAGTATTACCTAATGAACGCGCGAACATTCACTTCCCAGCTGGAACCGAACTCAACTTGGCGTCGAATCGAATTGAATCGCACTAGCAAGAAATGCATAAATTACGAATTATACGTAACTAGGTAATAATAATACGGTGCGCGACGTGCATGTTTTGTTATCAAATTGTTCGTCTAGCACGGAGAAGAGACGCAGGCAGCAAAGGAATCGCAATATCCGCTAATTGCCGTCGATAGTCACGATTAGCGACGCTTGAGGACACCGATGATGCATGCACGCGCAAGACGGATCTCTCCGCCAAGAAAAACACGCATCAAGAATATTATGAACGAAATGATGATATTACGTATTCGGCTATACTACTTCTTAATAATATTTAATCAAAATTACCATCTCATTTATCTAGCCGATGCTCGTCTGTGGTATATTAATTATGCAAGGTATTTATTACGGCTAATTAGTGTCTATTACGCGGACGCAATATTATTATAAATAATTATAAACAAAGTGTTATAAATAACGAGCCGTGCTCGATGTAGGTATATAGGTAAAGAAGAAGCATAATTAATCGCACTCGAATTCCGATGCGTAATAAATATGGAATATTAGCGATGCCGCAAAGAGCCGCAGCGATTAGAGGCGCTCACAATAATTACTTTTTTGTGTGTCGCGAGGCGATGGCAGCGCGGTATTCAAGGAAATCGACAAGGCTGACACTTTCGTGGTTGTAGAACGCCCGCCGAAATGACGCTCCGTTGAGACGAAATGCCGCAAAAACGTTTAACGCCGCTTGATACTTACTCTCTGTGCGTCGTTTAACACTCATTATTCATCATTACATCGAATCCAAGTGCCATGCATGTCGGGGGAACAAAAACGAAATACGCGCTAGAACTTATTCGAACGTTTCGATTACGCGTTTACTTATTCTATGCGCCGCGATGCGCCGGCGTGTCACCTACTTTTCTTCGTTTCACTAATTGTTTGGGCAAGTCGTAATCTTTACGACGCCAAGCGGCGCCGGTTTCGAAAGGCATGTCATACACATACGCAAGATAAGTCCGAAAAACATTATTGCTATATTTGCTTAAGCGCGACAACAATGGCAAGTGCATACAAATATGCACATAAGTACATAAGTATTTGAGAAGTGCGTAAAAATTGGGTCGCAAGATGCATCCGTATTTATTAAGAAATAAATGCATTGGACGAGAGAAGTGTGTCGCAAATCGTAACGGTGCATCAAATCGGCGGCAGCAGCGTGCATTTGCAATAAACGGGGTTAATTGCATTAATTTCCTTCGATACTCCTCTGTGCCTCCTTCGTTCGGCGCCTGTCGCCCGTTCGATCCGTACTCTGATATCGATACACAACAACAACAAGCATTAGACGATCGATGTAGCGCGCAACCAAAGCCTATGTATGTGCTGCTTCGTATGCATATGAGAAAAGTGCTTTTGTTCATTCATGCTTGCAATTTGCGCTCAAAACCGGATGCGAACCGCAGTTGTGCACGTGCACCATGTGGTTCCACATGTATGGCAACAACAAATCATGCAAATCTAAACAAATTTCTTATTTCTCTTCAATGAGCCCCTTGCGTGCATTAATCTCAATTGATTACAAAAGCAAACATGGATTCCGTATCTGGAGATGGGGAAAAAAATTACGACCGCACTATTAATACAAGATAAACGTGGTAGTTGACGATATTAAGACGGCACGCTATTCGCAACACAAAACATATTCACATAATAAAATAATTCGCAGTGCAGTCGGAAAATTATCACCATCGATTCTGCATACGCTGCGTGGTTTTAGTTTTATAATAACACCGCGCCAATCGTTTCGATTAATAAAAAGCTTGTCAGCACGTGCAACTCAAGGAATATTCAATGATTTCTTACTCGTACAGTTAGTAATCCTTCTGGGAAGGATCATTAATTCATTATGAATGTATTTTGGTTGAATTTCTACAATTCCAAATCGGGTAAAACTACTCACCACTAATTTTCGGCCGAAACGGTATGAAATGATCGCGGGTGATTATATCGCTGCTGCTGCTGGTGGTGGTGCCCTTGCGTATCTCGGAGATGACGCGCGGTGGACGTGCATTCACGACAACTCCGCCACCGGCACCGCCCCCGCCCACCGAGCTGCTGCTCATCGGTGTCGGCGGGTGATTCACGTACGCTGCAGCTGGACACACCAACATCTTCGTCGTCGTCGTCTTCGTCGCACAAAAACTTATCAACTGCCAAACAATTCAGCGAGTCAATTACACATTGTGGATTTTTGGTTGTTTAAGTTTTGATTTGCTATGATTAGCCAACAACTGCACCACTGAGCACGTTCGTTGAAAGCACGCGGGCGCGGGCACGCGTGCGCGCAGCCAAATACGCGGTAGCGCGATGCGATGATTTCTTGCTGGTGAGTGGCCGGCGGACACAGAGCGAACGTACTGCGCTCGCCAACGACGCGAGCGAAACTAAATTGAAACTTCACTACTCTTGGGCAGCGCGCGCCGCGGCATCGGCGCTGCGCGCACTACTGCATCGCGTCGCGACGCTCCTACCCACTCCTACCAGTTCCTACTGGGCTGCTGGGCGCTTGAGGCTGCATGCCGACTCCAACCCCAGCGTCACAAGACCCACAAGACGTTGTGCTGTAATAATACATACTTGTCATAATTCAGCGTGAAATTTTCTATAATAAATTCGTAATTGGTATGATTTGATGATTTGTGATTTATGTACTTTAGTTTAATTAGTAATTTTAGTAATTACGCAACATTAATTCTCTGCCTACTTGTATTTATCTAATCGGAAACGAATTATCGCCCCATCGCAATCAATTAGTACTAAGTTATTGGTATTTCTCAACCGCTCCAAATTCCGTGTTTACTTTTCAATTGATAAATGAATGGTAAATAAATAATGAACAAATATCGAAAACATCGCGTAAAAATCAGTATTGCATAATGTCGTCATCCATTGTACTTATTAAGTGATTAGGTGAATGTATGTAAGTATACGTAAGTAGGTCTTATATTTGCCAATTGATTTGATGCCAATTGATAAGACGCCGAGATGAAATTATAAATTAGGTCGTCATCAATTTTAACCCAACCCTATCCAATTTTAATGTCAACGGGCTCGCAATAAGAATGTGAACAATACGCTGCAAGGCTTCCCGCAACAGTGTGAAAATGCCGGTGGGAAACGCGGAATGGAAATAATATAAGACGGATTACCACCGCTCGATGTCGAGGAGATACCTTCATAATCCTTTTCCTAACGTACGTGAATAAAAGGCTTACACCCTATAATTAGTGACAGTCGAACTATTAAATAAATCTAGGCGGTTTTTCATACCAGTTGTAACAGCAATGTCGAAAATATCTAAAAAAATGCTTCAAACGAGCGAAATGTATGCGGAATGAAAGAAAGGTCCGATGCGCGATGATTAATGCTCAATAAAACGTGTGATTTTATTAATTTCTACTTCTTACAAATCGCTAACTCTCGATCTGTATGTAGTGAAACAGATGGTATGTCACACATTGTCCATTTTAATCCATTTGTGAGTCCTATGCGTTTTGAATACGCTCTTCGGGAGTGCATGTGTTACCCTCGCCTTCTTTGAGACCGGCCATCGGATTGCGTTTTTTATTTATCACCGCAGCGGCAGCGCCAAATGGGCAAACGCATTAATGCTTGACCGAGCCGCGGGACTTCAAACTTCAACAGATTTACGGATACGGACGGGACGGATGGAACGGTTGTCTGCTCCGCAGCGAGCACAAAGCATTTTCGGGGGCCATGCCCACACGAATATACATGCCTATATTTTATGCGGCATTAGGTAGCGTCTTGAAATCAACCCTAAACGGGGGAATACGCGTCCGTCCGATAATGCATCGGCGATGCGCTTCTTGCAACAACGTTGCGCTAGGACAAACAAGCGCCAAAATTCCGTGGGGCTGCGCGTTTACCTAAACGCTTGATTTCATTATGTTGGGCATTATGGGGTGACGACGCGGCCACCGCGGGAAGAATGGCTGGAGATGGATGGATGGATAATGCACGCACAACAAAGGCGCGCGCATTGCGTGTTTCGTGTGTTTGTTTGCATGAATGTAAGAAGTTAATGGATGAACAACTTACAAAAAAAAACTTATACATCGACCCACCGACGGTCGTGGAATTTACGTAGTATATGCGAATTTGATTAGTTCGCTCTTGGCTCTTGGCGAATGTTTGCATGCCGGTGAATTACATAAGCGATGGCGGCATCGATAACTCAATTCGCTAATTCCTTCTGGCAACACCATCATTTTTCCCAAGGCGAATACTACATGTAATGTAGTAACCGATACCGCGCACGCAAAAAATATTGCTATTTATCTATTAACAATTGATTTAGAGGTAATTAGCATATATAACGAGTGGTGGGTATTATTTTAATTACCATTTGCTTGTAAATGGCTAAGAAGCAAGCGGAGTGTCTTCGCGCCAAACACAGTACCATGTGTGTCTCCTTTATTGTTGTACCTATTAATAATTCAAGGCTTTTCTTCAAGCACCAGCCAGTGCGCGTGAGTGGGCAAAATTATTAAGCGATTCGAACATAATTGATGCGCGAGATGTTCAAATGTACATTTTTGCAAAACGGGCATTGCTTAATTGGCTGGAAAGCATTAGGCAAGTGCTAAGTTCACTTACTAGACACAATCAATTAGATAGCTATATTATTAGACTGCGTAGGTTTTTGTTGCTTCCAAATTTTTACGTGACGAATTCGGCGTTATCGATTTAAATCGACATTTCCGTATTTAGGCAAAGGCTACGTGATGCCCGCCTGTGGATTAGTCAAATATGTGTTACTATCGTGCATGATTAATGGTATAAAATCAACTAAACATCGCGAACTATGTGCTATGCAAACAAATTAGTCAAAACGCACACTTTTATGATGCACAATCAGCATGATTGTTTGACCAGGGGACAAATAGCAACAAAAATGATTTAAATACTTTTACACTATTATTCGATGGCCGATTGATGGGTGGATGAGTCGGAGAATCTCGGATTGCAAGACACCCAATGCCTTTAGTCATTTCGCTACCGCTATCGACCATCACGACGACAATGCCTCATTCGTTGTTTACAAAACGCTGAAATGCCATTCGGCGATAACCGTCAATGCGTAATAATTATTGTTACTGTTATGTTTTCGGATCCCCGTAATGCGCCATTTACTTTGTCTCCGCGCTGTCGCAAGAGCGGTAGTTTTCGGTTGAATTCGCTCCTCCAAAGCGCGTACTTAAATTAATTACCGCGCGAGCCTGTGGAATGTCGTAGGCACGCAGCACCGCGGTGCGTGGAAATGAAATGAAGACGTTAAGCATGAAAAATGAAACTGAAAATTAACGGGTCCCACACGTGTGACCTTAATGCCATGGCGCAGACGAATTTTGAACAAGCGCACTCGCGCCGAACCGGTGGAATTGGAGAACATTTATATATCAGGATAAGGAATTTCATTTCCATTCAAATTTATAACACGAAATTGTAGACGCACGGAAAAGAATGCCGCGCGCGCGTTTCGGTTATTGCTGTGCATGGGACATGTCGGATGAAAGGGTTTTACAAGAATGTTAATTTTTATAGCGATTGCTGTAGCCCAATGACGAGCTAATTGACGACGATAATTAAAATGCTGCGTGGGAAGCTATGGGACGTTGTCATACGGACGAAAATAGAGTTCATGGGTCCATTATCAATGTGCGTGTTAAATGGTGCAAATTGCAAGCAAGACCTACCGCACTGAAGGATGTAGTAAGTCAAGTGGTTGCTGATTGATTGCAGTGTCATAAAATTTGATATCCGGTACGTTGACAAAAGCATTCGAAAATGTCCACTTGACATGGGTGACAATTGTTTGCGTGTCATCTTTTGGTTTATAAGGCAGTAAACTAAAGTAGCAAGTGACCATCGAGATATGGAGCCTGTCGCGACAAAAGAGACGAGCGCCGGCGCAGGCGACAGGAAAGGAAGTAGACTGAATGCACGAGACTTTGCGATAAGGCAATTTGCTTTCTCATTAGAAAATGTTTTACTTTGCTTGGTGTGGAGCAGGTAAATATGTAGCTTTTGTACTTAAGTGCTTGAAATTTGAACTAATAACCACTTCACTGTTATCGATTTCCTAATCTTTGTCCATTTATTTAATTTTTCCCTTTACGCAAATCTATACCTAGTTTCTTATTGCGTTTTGTAATTTAATATTTTATCAATATTTGATGATTTCATGCTATTTACAAAAAGGTTGTAATATACTTTCAATAATTAGAATTTAGGTAAATATTTTATAAAATAAATATTATATAAATAAGGTGAACTATTAAGGAATTTTAATTTTCTATCAAATTCGCATTTTCGTCAAGTGTTTTTTGAGCTGCCGTGTTGTAATTGTGCCATGGGTGAGATGTGCCCTTGTCCAGAGCCCTTTGGATTAAAAACACAACAACTAGTAAGCAT
>JARJDR010016145.1:0-20560 GCA_030264135.1 Myllaena sp. GC000078 | reverse complement strand
TTGCTAGTCAACAACGATCGCACGTCAAACAATGTCACCGACCAAATTTCCAAAAAGCCGTTAACTGGTTTGCGCGCATTTTTATTATCTGAAAACGTTTAAGTTGCTGTTATTATTATAACAGCGACGATAATAATGGCACATTGTACAGATCGTTTGTTTCGCACAATCTGATACTAACTTGTTTTCATGCAATTCTCCACGGCAGCGACCTTTGCGGGCCGCGCACTGCGCACTATAAAATTGAACCGCATTTTCAGTTGTTATCTCCGGCTGCCCGCCATCTCCACCCAACCTCCCCTGTTCTATGCGCGAGTTTGCTACATTTTGTTATTGTCCTATTTTGCTACTCACACACTCCACTACACTAGCGCAACAAATCTTCGCACGTTCATATACCTAGATATCATATAGTACATACGAGTACATAGTATAATGTGTAATACGAAAATGATAGATCTCTTGTTGTTGTTTGATATGTAATTTATGACCAGAGTTTGTACGCCAAAGTCGTTAAAATCATCACCGAGTGTATTGAGAAATTTCAATTTGTGCACACCAGTAAAATGTGAAATTTTACGCCAGTTGTTTAATACGTGAAATAGTTTTACACCAAACGCCAAATTTATTGTGGCTCTATAAGTTTGATTGCTTTTCATGAATATTGCGCGAATTATGGGCGGTAAAATAGACTCGTGTATTAGTTTTATTGGTCTGTTTCTTAATACGATTGCGCATTTAGTGCAACATCGTATATTTATAACAGAAACATAATGTTGTTTTAATGCTGTGTTCCAAGGGTCCACCAGCGCCCACCCGGTCATTAATTTCATCTAATAACCATCGCGCGCGCGCCGACTATAGCCCGGGCATTAATTAGACGCGTGCGCTGCCTCTAATTACAACCAATCAGTAAGAAGATGCGTTCAACAATTAGCTTTCTATTGAATTACATTCCACCGTCCTCCGCTTGCTATGCCTTGGCCATTTAACTTCGTATAATTATGAAAGATTTTTTAAATTTCATTAAGTAATTTGATCTGATTAGGACCTGAAAATGTACCTTAGAGGGAAGTAGGTATATTAAATGCAGTTTTATTCAGCATGAGTAGTAGTAGTAATTTACGTACGGCTACAATATTCGTAATTAGTATAAAATTTCA
Source organism: Myllaena sp. GC000078 (assembly GCA_030264135.1). Classification (NCBI taxonomy): domain Eukaryota; kingdom Metazoa; phylum Arthropoda; class Insecta; order Coleoptera; family Staphylinidae; genus Myllaena; species Myllaena sp. GC000078. The sequence continues at coordinate 19,397 of JARJDR010016145.1, read as the reverse complement.
CAATGTCACGTTTGGATTACGCGCGCGACATTTTCATTTCTCGCCGATTTATCCCCCCGACAGGCATGTGCAGAAAAAGGTCCCTGTCAAGTCCTTTTCGGAGGGGTTGACCGGTTATTTAAGTACATGATGTACACTCCCTGCGTAACAAACCGTGTCCTTTCTCATTAATTTAAACAGGAGGAGCGTTTTGTAATGTTGACACTTTGCAAAGAACATATTATTACAAAACGCTTGAATATATCCATTAATTTAAAATACGTTCTACATGAATATTATATAACCAATGCATGTTTAATATCATGAATAAATTTCTATAATTATATACAAAATTCTGTCCGTAATTTGCTAGAAATTATTCAAATACAATTTCAAATTAATAAATTTCCAAGCAATATTAATCTGTCAAATATAATTGCTGCGATATAAAGCTGGGGGAAAGATGAAGCAGACGAAAATTAAACAGTAAATAAGGGCATATTTTCCGTTCACATTCGCGGCCCCGAAATATTAATAGCATACTTATTATTTTCGAAGAAATTTAATTGCAGACATGCCCCCGACCGTCTCTCAGTACACGTGCCGAAAACAAAGTAAATCAAAATATCAAAATGTAATTTGTATTGCGCCGCACCCGTACAAAATGGAATGCGCTTATTATTATGAAGCGTGTTCATAATGGTGTACACGCAGGATGTGCACGGGATGGCATATTTCCTGGCCAGTAATTGCGCATCGCAAAAATTCCGATACTTTGAAGAATGTCGTCCTGCGGTCCTCTTTCCAGCTCTCGTAATGCGCTGAAACCCGTGCGCACGTGGTGCAAATTTCGGTCGTGAGGTTAATACTGGCGAGTCATTACTCAGGACGTGCGCCGGGTGGACAGGTCACCCAAAGGCCATGAATTGAATAATTCATCAGGGATGAGAAGAGCGTGAGACGCGCGGCGTAGAAAAGAAAGAAGACAAGGACTCTTCGACGCGTGCATTTAAAAATTTTTGAAGCGCAAATTCTTGTGCGTGATCCGCATCCGCAAGGCCGCGCATCCCCTTCGCAATTAATATTTCAGAAGGTCTTCGTGACACAAAAGCAAAGTGGTGAGAGAGTGCCCGGTGGTTGCGTTTTGGGCCGTACTTTACCATACGCAAAAACTAAATGGTATGTGTGTGCATGTGTTGCGGGAGGGGAAATGATACACCCGCGTGCTGTGTTTCCAACCAGATGGGTCAACAGGGCTTGTGTATCACTCACTCACCTGGCTGCAAACCTCGGAGCGCCGGATGCTCCTCCTGGGGGCTCTCCGGGCCGCCGTCGTTCGTGTCGGCTGCGCTCAGGCGGTCGTCGTTCGGATACTCGGCGCCCGAGCTGGAGCCGCCGCTGGCGCTCGCGCCCTCGTCGCCCTTATTGTTGTTGCGCTGACTGGACAGCACCTGCATCTCCCACATTTGCTCCTGCCGAATGTCGTCGTTGTAATCCTGCAAGCAAACCGTCGCATATAATGGATATCTATTATTCATGCACTAATATTGCATGCGGAAAGTGACGGCATAGGCGAGAAGGGTTGACTGCGGATATCAGCAGCAACAGTAGATATTATTCATACCGACAACAAAAGTTTGCGTTTCACTATCGCTAAGCCCCTGACCTTTTCCAAAGTCGAATTTGATCTGCCATGATGATATATGCGAGTTGGCTTAATATTCCTTCGATCCAAATGTAATGATATTAATTTTCGTATTACGTCATTTATTATCCCGAAACGAGCGAGCGCTTCATTATGCATCCTTCGACAGCGAGCAGCAGGGTGGAGGGAGAACGGTGTCAAAAGGTGACATAATCTTAATGGCTTCCCCTTGATGAAGCATTTTGTCATGGACAAGATCAATATTTAAGAAAATCACTAATTGTATACTCTGTAGCGAGGATGACTGGAAAAATAGTTAAAAGCAACCCCTCCCATGCCAAGCATATTGCCGGGGACGCTTCTTCGCGTCGCGCTTTGCAGCCGGAAAATTACCCACGATTATGAGGACGTCCCCCCGATAAATGCGGAAACGCCATCGGAACGACATTGGAAAAACTTCATTAATCATCCGCGCCTCCATCCCCTGCATCCAGGGACGCTGGCTGGAAAGTTAATCGAGCTTCACCTCCTTTATTTATTACGGAAAAACTGATCTTTCACGAATACATTTCCGGGCGGCCATTCGTTATTCGCTATTCGCAAGCAGCAAAAATCGTGACAGCAAACATGAATTGATAATGATGCGCTCGCTGTTCGTAACCAGTCGGTAATTACGAATTTAATTATTCTAGCCAACCATCCTACCGACCGACAGGCGTGACGGTGCATGCATGTTGTTCAAGCGCAAATGGAGTTTGTTCGCCCCCCGCACACCCCAATTTGTTACTATTATTATTATTATAATTTGGCGAGCACGACAGCAGCACTTGCAAAGCGCCACGTTTATACGTGGTCTACCGCCGATAAAGACCCGACGGCCAGCAGCTCCAGAGGTGAGTGACACACATCGAGCACTTCCACACTTGATGGTGCCATCTGCTCCACGTCATATCCGGCACGTGTCGGCCGACCGCAAGATTCGTCACTTATTCACTGACATCGTTTGGTTTCGTATCGGGTGACATGTTGTACGGATCATTCTCGCCATGCGCGCAATCAACTCGCAAAGAACTCGTCATCTAATTCATTAACACAGAGAGTAGTGCGTTATGGCACTCCCCCGCAGAAGTTGTTAAGTGCAAAACTTGGTTGTGTGCGCGTAATAGCGATGGCGCGTAAAACAAATAAATATAAATTAAGCGCACGCAGGTAGTAAAGAGCGAGGAGAGTGGTGGCGCCGCCTCTGCCACTAAAGACGTTAGTCATGAGTAAATTTTAAAATATTCCCTTCTCGGGTGGCCCAAAATACTGACGCTGAAGTACATAGTAGGTAGGTAGTAGTAGTCGCGCATTAAACATTTTTACGCAAATGCATTGTGCTTAATGCCATTCCCACGTCGTTTTACCCTAAAAAGTATTTTAGTATAAATGCGCATCGAGTGCGTATAATTTTGCAACTTTGTGTTACATTAAATTGCGAATGCTTGTCAAAAGTGCACCGGTGGCACTAGTTTCATAAAGCAAATCCGGCAAATGAAATTCGCTTTGATCTCGATGTTACAAAGCCGCGTCGTGCTAGCTAATAATCCAATTACAAGGCAGATATAGTAATTCAAAATCCACACGCCCCCGCGTCACCAATAAGTATTTAAATAAATTAATCCAATACTTTATCAGCGCGTCAGACTGAAATTTTCATTTGAAATGAAATTGGGTCGCGTGCGATGCAACAATAGATAATAATTAAACTCGTTTGCGGTTGTTATGAGAATTAATTGGAGGGCGATTAAATTTCTAGTCGCCGGGCGAGCGAGCGCGCGCGCGGGGTGAGCCATTAGTTTCGTTTAAAAGCTTCGCGAGCGGCTGTTGAAGAATTCAAATGATGTAGTAATCGCTCGGCGCTGCATTGCAACCGCCCCATTATCTTATGCGCTCAAACACAAAAAGCCCCAGATAAAAAAAACAATGCAGAACGAAGAACCGAAGCTATTAGTGAAATTAATGACGGCGGAATGAATTCGCCGAGAATCACTGGCTTTCGCTCACTGGCGCAAAGGCGAAGAATTTCGTCTGAGAACAAGAGTCAATTAAACTTTCCCAAAGGCTTATACCCTAACCCAAAAGATAAGTAAGTGAGTATGTGAGATTTTAATTGATGTCGTATAAGCTCGTTTTTTTTTTTTTGTAAAAGGTGGCAACATTTTTAGGAAATGCAACAACATTCACATATTATGTAACGAGTAAAAGATTTTAATTACTTTCTTGCCACCGCCTTCCAGAGAGGATGTCGTCGCTTCCAATCATTCTTCCCATCTTTAAAGTATGCTTACTTAACGCGGAGAAAAAGCATTAAACCTGTCCACGCTTCCTTCTTTTCCGCATCGCCTTTTTCCTTCTATGCGGAAAACTTTCAAGTGCGGCGCGTGAATTTTCAAAGGAAGAATTAAAAAAGGGACCGCAAAGAAAATGAGGAGGGAAAAGTTGCCACACTGACAGGCGAATGACGACTTTCAGTAAGAGAGTGGGGCATCTAGTTTGTTCACAGTTGATGAATACAAAGGATGCGTGGTTTAAATTGAATGTGATCACTTCTTTCTTCTTCTTCTGCTTTTCCTATTTTTCCTTCCATTGCATGGCAGGATTGTGTTACGTTGGTAGAGGGTTGCCACATTCATTGTATACCACTTGCCATGATGCAAGTTGTAATCCGGTCAGCCTACAAAGCACGAGTTGAAGCAAAGTCGAAGCGAAGGAAGAAAAACGAAAAAGTGATTCGAAACGAAAGGCGCATATGCGCGCCGGGCGGTTTTGCGTGGAGGAAATTTGAGCAGTCGGCATCCATTCATATCGCCTCGTCTATGATTTATCTCTGCCCGCCACTGGGGAATGCATATAGAGAAATTCGCGCGCAAAAAGCGCAGACGTCGACGTCGCGACGAGCAAAACTTTCGGTTTAAGTTTCACTATTCTTCCTTCTTTTTCTTCGCCGCGCAAGCGCACGCGGATGCGGGCTATGATTTCGTTCATATTTTTGCTACCGCCGTCTTGAAGGGAAATATTTATCCCCAAGGTGTATTTCCATTAATGCATTCGACTTTAGATGGATGCATTTGCAATTCAAAACGACGGAAATATTTTTGTGCGTAACCTCGCCGCAGCAGACAACACCAACTTTGTCGCGCACATATTTTTACGATCCGGTTACTTCCTTGGTCTTCCTCCTTTCTACGTTCGTATTTATTTTTTGTCAGTTCTTGATCCCTGGTGCATTTTAGTATTCTAAAGTATATGCATTAGTTGTGTGGACATATTGACAGGTCATGAAAAGTTATGTTCGTTTCGATATTTATTTATATGAATAGACGGAACGATTTTTATTGCAATCGCAAATTTATGTGTATACGTATTGTTGTTATCACAACCTCTTCGGTTTATTTGCTTGCTTCTGGTTTTATTATAGTCAATAAGCAAATAAACCGTGCAGGAATCGAACATTGAATTTCTGGCCAGTCCATAAAAATCGCTCGTAAAAGTCTATTAGACTGATTGTTGTTCAATACTTGTAGCCGTTGTTTAAGTTTATTTCAATTACGTTCAATTAAACACGAATAACGGACGGCAATGAGGAATACAACGCCGTATTGATTGTTACCGTGACCAAAATTTTGTGTACAGCATTGTTTACAACATTATCGTCCCACCCCGATTGTAATCGTGTAAAACAACGATCGAGGGTATATAAATGTGACCGAGTACCCTTAACACGCACGCACGCTACAGTGATACATTGTTTCGTGCTACTAAATTTCAATTATTATGAAATTAATCACAATATCATCGTTTCGCAATCAAGCTATTGATTAAATCTCTGCCGCCGACGCGCAGGCCGCCTTCCCCCCGTTTTGTGTTCCCCAAAGCATTTGCATGCGGCCATTTAAATATTAAATGTAATCGTTAACAATATCATTGACACCGTTCCGGGTAGCAAAGTTTTATCGTTAATGAATGCACGAATGAATACAAAACAGGAACGCAGCGTAATGTAACTGCTGCGGTCAGGCAAACAAAAACCAGGAGGGTTTTCCACCCCGTTGTAACGCCCTTAGAGAGAGGCAGAGAGCGGTAACAAAAAAGCAAACCGCAATCGGACAACAACGTGAAAAAAAAAAACAACCAGCGCGAAACACCCCCAACGAGAGCGCCCGTAGAGCAAAAATGACAATGGCAGAATTAACAGCGGAAACCAGACAAATATGAGAGATAATTACGTTTGTGTGTGCTTTCGCCTTCGCTTTGTTTTATAACCGCACGCACTGCGAACTATGTAGGTATATGCGTGGGCGTCGGGCCATATATTATTGTGCGTGTGTTTCAACCACCACCCACCAACGGCATGCGTCCCGATGCATTAGATTAATCTCGAAACAGGACTACAACTATCGCGGCGCGGAATGCCTGAATCTCCCAGCGCTCCACGGAGAGGAACTGTTGGGAATAAATAAAGCCTCGCTTCTGTTCGTCTGTTCGCGGGTGCGATAATAACCATCCGCACGACGGCGACGTCGGCCCAGCTGTAATGATCAATGTACGCCACCGACGCCACCACCGTCCAAGTGCCACCAATTTTCGGGATGGCCGCGCGCCCGCATACCCAAACCCTCAACCGCTCACGCATGCGTTTCCTTTCTATTCGTCTCGCCGCGCGCCGGATTAAACGATCGTAATAAAGAGAAGCGCGTTCAACTGGCTATAAATGAACAACTATTAGATTTGCCAGGGGTTGCCGAAAATCCAACGCGCTACATTTTCGATGTATTGGAGTAATATAAAACAACATGCGGACAGACGGCTGTAAGCACCCAAAAAAGAAATAAATATTGCCGTACGCAAAAACCTAGCGTCCTAGCGGCTAGCCCGGTTACAAATAAAAAACGAGCGCACATAGAAAAAGTAGGAATGGTATTTTTATGTTTCTTCATTTACGATCCGGACCACTCTCAGACGTTACTTGCATGGCGCACGTTTTTTATCCGCCCTTTCAGCATGCGAGCGCATGTCCTTTTGTCCTGCTGCGCTCATAAAAATTTCAATTGAACTTCATCGCTGTTGATCGATATCGAAATACTTACTCGCTATCTCGCATCAAACAAACGATAAAAGCAGAAAAAAACGTCCCCAGACTCATATGCAAACGGCAGCCAGGTTCGGCAAGTATTATATGGAAAATAAAATTTCCTTTGGGCATCCAATATGGTGTACAATGTAATTTGACAAGTGATATGCAAAGTATTTCCAGCCGTGCGCTGCTAAACTTCTTTGTCGCGAACGAAAACAAGTGCTGGAAGGGCATCAGATGGAACCCGGACCGGCTGCGCGCATCAGATGATGCATGGATGGTGCACGGGATGCGAGTCGCGGAGCGAAAGCAATATTTTTATCTCGCGAGCGAAATTGAACATCAGCTAAGCTGTTTGTTTCTGTCTGCCGCCTCCTCCGCGGCCCTTGGGTAGGGTATGATGTATGCATTTTCTGGTTGCACTATGACATTTTCATTTCCTAGTTGATCGCAGATGATGTTCGAACAAGGATGTTTTTTTTCCCATCGCGGTAGAAAATATTTTGCAAATGGGATTTGGCTTGATGGGAAATTTATTATTGAATAATATGTAAATGCGTTCGTGTGGAAATTCCATTAGTTTTGACGATGAATATATGATATTATATAAAAATAATTTATCAAATGTATTACTAGGTTGCATTTCAATTTCAGCCGACGGCTGAAAACGTGGTAATTGAATACAAAATCAAGCTGGATCAAAAAATGCCAATAGATTGCATTCGAACAATGTGACAAGTTGAAATCACTTTTCAAACGGGATACTTGCGTGGATAAAAGTAAATTCGAGTTAATAACACGGTTTATCCCTCCCCCTTCTGCGCTGGGGAGCTTCGAATTTTTGGCTCGCGCACAGATTTTATCAGTTCCAAATCCACCCGGCCGCGCGCGCGCGCTAAACATACACTCATTATCAACTTGTTGCGTAACACGCACACGCCATGTATTTTATACCATCCCCTCGTTTAATCTAATGATGTGAACATGACAAAAAACTGTTACAGCTAATAATCGAAAATCCGATCAAACAAAAACAACTTAGGTACTGGAATAAGAAATAAATACTTATTCCAAATATATTGCATGTATGTAGTTTATTCCTGGACGAATAAGTAATATTGCTAAACATAAAACGCCGGCAGGCATCGTTGTCACAAATAAGCGAATAAATACAGATCCTTGCGCAGTCGCGTTGGATGCTGTTCGTATGTATGCATGAGGACATGTACCAGTAAATCACAGCCGCAGTCGATATTGGCACAAGTTTACTGGTTGTAAATTATAAATAACTTGCATTCGGCGCGCACACGCGACTGTCCGCACGGTGCATGTTCGATACAGTTCGCGCGCAAGCTCAGCGGACATGGACGTGGACATAAATCCTCGTATTTAATTTTTCACTTGCGCGCCGGGCCGCTCCGCACACTCATTCCGTTCGTAAGTGCACATTTAAGTTGCGCTATAAATTTATGTAGATTTCAGCGAACATAGCATACGCATACTTTACTCTCGCAGCAATCAGTTGTAACAAAATACGTGAAACATGTCGCCCATCATCAGTAGCTGATGTCTGGTATGTCTGCTAATTTATTCATGTCACACAGCGAACTCTAAATATCCTCGATTTTTCTTTGCCATGCTTAAATTGACGAGTGCGTCGTTATAATGAATTTTATTGGAATTAATTATAACGATCATGTTCACTTTATTCCCCTCGTACATCCCCCGCAACAACAAACAATTTGCGTAACAACCCACGGGTCGAAATTACATTCGCCGCGTCGCGTCGGCATCGCCGTCGCCGCTGAGAAAGTTAACCTAACCGAATTCTATTACGAAAGCCCTCCGCCGAAACGAAGGAGTCCGTTAATGCCGCTCTAACTAGATCGCATTGTTCTTGCGCATTTATAGCATTCCCTTAATACACCAATAAATTTTAATAACAAATACCTCGGCGGTATTATGATGTCGCTCGGGGAGTGCCGACCACTCGAGCCGCAGCACCCCCGATGTCTGAAAGCAGCCGTCTGGGAGGATCGCTGAAATTCTAATTATTATCGTTAATATATCTCAATTTGGTGGCGCTCCCATCAGACATATTGTTACACTTACACGCTAGTTTGATTGCTCTATAAATATAAATTGAAGCGTCTGCTTTTTTAACTAGATGATTTCCCCTGGCGCAAATTTCATTTCTAATTGATGACATTGTAGTCGGAGGCCAACATTATTTCAAGCGCAGAATAATTGTTTGGACATCAATTCACCTCTCCTAAGTAGCGCGCAACGTGGAAAAATAGTGCGTCGCACAAATTACGTCTGCGGACATATTGCAAAATGACTTGCGATAATTTACTTAGTCACGTGGAATAACTAACAAGCTTCCACATCGCCTAATTAGTTAATTAGTGTAAAAATTTGATTTCTATTATGCGACATTGGAATTAATCACAAATTTGGCGCGATTAATGTTTCCTAACTGAACTGGAAACATCACTTATGTATGTACCTAGCTAGCTTCCAATATGACTGGCAGAACAATAAAAGTATGGCATGCATGAGTAGTCGAAATGTTGGCGCGCGCGCTGAACTTTTGCGCTTTGTCGTAATTACGCTTGAACTTCTTTAATTACATTCGTTCGCTCGCCTTCGCCCATTTGTTTTCGCAAAGATGTGCGCTGTGCGATCTCCGTACTTCGTACGTATGTACTATGCGCATATTGTCGCAACTGCTGTGGAACCGCACTGACAGATGACAGACAAAACGATGGCATACGAAGACGAGGCGCGCCGGAGGAATTGGACTAGGTGGAAATGTCGAGGCATGCTAGTTCTTGCAGTGGGTGGCAGGGTGCGATGGGGTTAAGAAGCCTTACTGGGGCAACTGTAAATTTCATTAGCGCACGAATGCTCACGATGGCGTTTCTCTCTGTATCGGGTCAACGCGGCGACGCAAATGTGAAAGCGCGCGTCCCTTGTCTGAACTTCAAACGGAATAGGAAGCTCTGTCATGATTGCGCCAAATTAGTCGGCCTTATTAATACGCGCCTCCACAAATAAAATCACACGAATGCTTCCCTTTTGACGAATATCACATTTAATTCTTGCGATAGTAATTTTTAAATTTCTTAAATTAATTCGAGATTGTCCTATGTATTTAGTTATTTATGTGTGTTGGGGAGTCATATATTTATTTTGCATCTCGCGCGCAGAGAATATATACGCGGGCACTTAAATGGTCCTTTAAAAACCGCACCGTGCACGAAACAAGAAAGGGGCCGGGCACATTTCCCAGTTTTATACCGTCAACAACAGCCAGCAGCAAACGAACGTGCAAGATGTCGGTGATTTTTTTCCGCTTTGCATCAGCAGCAGTAGCATTACTTTGTTTATGGTGTCCTTTCCTCCATGGGACTGGATTATTAATAATACAAAATGTTGCTTTGCAGTTGGAAGCAAACACACGTTTGTAGATATTTTATAAAACTTGCTCTAGTTTTCGAGCTGCACAGAACAAAGTCGACTGCTACTGCTGCGTTCGCGACGCGTACGGAAAAAGGGGTTCGCTAAAAGTTCAACGATGTAAAATAAGCAAAAACGTCAACCATCAACATGCTCGCCGGGATGAAGACGAGCGCTCGCGCCGCAAGCGAGGCGGCGACAACAACAACTCGAGCAAAACAAATTAATCAAGAGTGGAAATAGTTTCCTGCCGAGTAGAGAAATGGCAAGAAAAAATAAATTATCATAGGAAACGATAGAAAGTCGAATTTCGTATAGCTATATCGATATAACTAAAGTTACGTCCGCATCTGATGCGGTGTGGAAGGTAGGATGGCAAGGTGGGTATGAAATAAATTCGGATTGCGACAGAGAGGCCAAGTGCTAGTGGGAGAGCAAGAGTTGCGAAAATTCGTGTTATTGGATTTTCCCACGGGAGGCGTACGCACATACCAACGACACTATAAAATTGTCATTGGGAGTTTCGGAGGGGGCCAGTGCGGAACGGTACGGCTTCAGTTTTTTTTTCTCCACCGCTCCGCAACACCGCCGATGAGCCGTGGAGCCAGCAGTGTTGTAATATTTATTTGTTCTTTAGGGATGCCCAAGTAACACGTTTAAGAGGTGGGAATTTATGGAAGAAATCGACAATTCCACACGTTACGATACAAATGTGAATGCGCCACTCGCTCTCTTTCGTTCTGCTCCTACTTTATGGACCATACGAAAGCGATAAAATTTATGTCTTCCCGATACAGCCTATTATATTTTCCGCGGCAATGTCGTCGATTTTTGTCACCCGCCGTGATCTCTCCCCTTCTCGATGACTGCGCGCGCCCCGCGTGGGTGTTGTGATTTCCAGATATATGTATAAATAACTGTCAACTCCACCATCGTAAGGGCGCGCCACCGCTATCAATAGGAAATTTATTCATGCTCTTCTTCGATTTCGCACGAAGTACGAAGTATGTTGTTATACATTATCCCATAAATGTGTTCGATGTCAAATGGCGCCTTCCCTGAAGAGGAATGGCCGTGCATGAAGATCAAAATATATGGAAGCAAATTGTTTACCATACCGCCCTCCAAGCCTACTGCCTACCCCCTGTGCGTACAATCGAATTACGGTTCTTGCTCCTTGCGTCGATTAGACAAACTACTTCAAAGATTAGGACGAAAAGTTATAATTGAGTTCGCAACTGAAAACTAGATTACTTCGCGCGCAATATTATCATCCGTGCCGGCCGGCGCACCACGCGGGGGCAAAACAAATTTAATATTACGAGTTTGACCTTGTTGGCGCACGCGCCCGCTTGTGGATTGTTGGCATAAATAAATATTAACGATATTTGTACCTAAATCTAAAGTTTGGAAATATATGTAATGTACCAAAGAGTTTCTGCGCATCCGCGGATTGTAATGAAAATTCGAGCGTCGCCCGTCGTCCATATCCGCCTCATAAATTATAACATCTTCAATTACGTACGTCTTCGGCGGAGTTTCATTAATAATTACGGCGTTGACTTGCAGCTACTACACCACTTTGCGACGACTCCACTTACGCGCGCACGCGTTCTTGCTCGGCTAAGATAAATTAGCGTGCGTCTCGATTCGGGGCGCAATTCATCGCCGCGGCGGCAGTTAACAACGTGCCGGACGCACTTGACAAACAATTTGTCACGCCGACACGAACGGAATGCGTTTACATACGTGCACACACCTCTTTGGCATGCAAATCATCGCCTTGCACTTCTTGCGATGCGCAATTTCATTACTCCACTTATTATTGTATTTGTACAAATCCACTTCGGGTTTGTGGTTCTTCATCACGCCGTATAACATTTCGATATGAAATGGTTGCGCGAGCGCAGCTGACGCTCCCGTTTTTAGACGCTATTCAGCAATTCCTTGGTACCACGAAATCCCATTAGGAATGCGACTCGACGCCAGTGGAGGAGAGCAAAGTGCCATATGTCTGCCCGTAATGTTTAATGTTTCATGCAGGTCTATTATGAAATAACTCCCAAGGTGATTTGCATATGAAAGTTCGCACATGGCGTATGTGATTTAATTTTTATGTATTTCGCGTTCGCAAAATTCTCCCACACGTAGGTATATATCATGATATTGATCGTGCTTGTGATAATGAACGTGTAGAGAGCGAGCGCGCGAGCGCGGGGCCGCGTCGACGCGTTTATCTCTTTGGGGTGCAATTCGGTAGAAATTGCTACCGTTTTATCTGCCCGACCCGCTTCGGCATGGCGCGCTTTTTTTACGGCGCCCCCGCTTTGATCCGGCGCCCATTTCCTACGACTTGCCGAGAGTGAGATGTGTATTGCTTCGGCGCCGGCGTCCCCAATTTGCTTTGTTGTTCTCCGTTTCCACCACCGTCATCTCGTCCTAAATGATCGGATATTTTCTACTCTAGTTCAATTACGGTTCCGGCAATGCCCCATATATGCAATCATTAAATGAATAAGTAACTATTTACCTATTTGTTGCAAAAATTCGCCTTTTTCATGCGTAAACACGATTATTAATTATAAAATGATTAATGAAGACGCACTAAAATGATAAATTACGATTAGCAATTGGGGTTGACTGCGAGGCCGTCGCGTCGTCGCGAGATAAACTCTTGTGGACGGAGCATTCCGCTTAATTAATGCTTTGGTTTCTTATTAATATCCAACACTGGTGCAATTTTGCTCGCTGAGAAGAGGAGCACAAAGGACGGATTGAAAGTCAAGATCTAACCCCGGCAAGTGAACGGTAATCCGTATTGCTAAGCGATAATATTGTGTTTCCGCGATAAGTTTCTTGTGGTGTTGTTGCTGACTGCTAGACACGTCGCGGGGGCGAACGATGACGAGGAGGAGGAGGAGGAGGAGGAGATGGGAGACATTTCGAGTGAGAAGTTTATCAAACAATCTATCATCACTCCACCCGAAAATCTCACAACTATATTACATGATATCAACGCTCAAGTTACGCGCGGGAACTAGAGCCGATTTCAACACGTCAGCACGCTTTGCAGACTACAACTATATTTTCGCTAATAGATCGCTATATATTGCAATTGAACGGGTTTGTCGCGTATATGATTGGAAACATCAACGTTGGTAACTTTGCTAATTTCCTTTTGATGCGAACTCTTGTCTCAACTCCTTATTTCCATCACTTTGCCGTTGTCAATGGGCTGAAGAATGATTAAGTATGCTACTTTGTCGCGCACGAGTTTAGAACGCAAGTATTGCAATCATTATTCATTTGATGAAATCCACATCATTAACTGTCAGCGAAATATGCAGGGCGTGTTGCAACAGCACCCAATTATATGTTTGAAATAAATTCATCGAGAATTTTCGTAAACAATGTTTTCATTCAATTTATCTTCCAATTGCCAAACAATTTATCCGGATCCAATCGCGCCAATGTAGGTAATGGCCATTCGTTTTAATCGAGTCAATAAATTACGGAATTTGTTTTAATTTACCTCGACTGTCACGCGCCGACAATATAATACCCGTCGGCGCGATACCGTCGGGGGATGGGGAAAAGGAAGAGGGAAAGAGGCGAGGCGTCGAATATAAATTTGGCAAACAAGTGATTAATCAATAACTTTTCGGACGACGCCGAAATGTGAGATGCTCTGCTGAATGCTGCTTCTCTTGCTGCTGCCGTTTGTTTAGCGATGAGAAATATATGGCGAAAAAATAACATATTGGCCCGGCGAGGGGTGGCTGTTGGGAAATAATAAGAGCTAAGGTGTGCGTGTGTATAAGCGCGTTCGTTGCCTGAAGGCGGGTGGCAGCAAATATCTTCTGGAAGTTATTATCAACGGATCTCACCGACAGCAGCCACCCACCCGACGGGCATCATTCTTGTTCCTTTTTCTGGTGGTCATGCAACGTCGATACGGAGGATATTTTCAGGGTGTACAAATAATCACTAATAAAATCCTGAACTTTAATTTAAAAATGAAGTGAACCAAAAAAATTGTATAGATTGTCATTTCTCTTGAATAAATCCAATTATTTAGATTAAACTATGGTTGATATACAAGAAAAGCGATTGGGATGGTGTTGTAAATTTGGCCACCCTAAGAATAACCGTATCGCACGTGTCAAGTCAATATTTTATTATATTGAGGCGACGTGTGCACGTTGTGTGGTGTTTACTATCGCTGGAGCGCGACCAACCGGACAGCGTACAGCATTTTCACACAGCTCTTTCAATATTTTTATAACCAATCCACGGCGCATTCACGGCGCACATAGATTACGTCCGACAAAGGAACACACGAGCGCAAAACACCTCGCACGCTGGAAATATCAATCGGACACCCGGTTTTGGGTCCCCGAGCACATATTTATTGGCGCGCACGTGATATGAAATGGAACAAATTGCCCAAAGATTTTGAGGCGTCGCCGTTGCGTTATCTAAGAAGCTTACACACAACGCAGGCGCCGGGCGCGAGTGATACGAGATGATGAAACATTCAACACGCGAAATGCGAAATCCCTCCTCGGCCAAAATCATTTCGACGCGCAAACACATTGTTGTCGTCCCCGCATGGAATGCACCATAGAATACAAGATACTGCAATGATGATGATGATGATGGGATGCTGCTGCCACCGTCAGCGACGACTACGAGAGGACGCGTCGGCAAGGATATTTGCGCGCATTTTGGCGCTATTGCGGTTGTAAACACGCAGTCGCATCTCGTGCATGCGTAAACGCGGACGGTTTGGATGTTTGGATTCACTTCCGGCTATTGTTGCGCATCCCCACTGCTCCACCCCCGAACAACTCAATGGGGACTTATTATTTTGGATCGGGTTTGCTCACTAACGCCTCCCAGGAGGAATAAATGTACGGTTTCCACATGCAATTGCAGCGAAAATTATTGCTATTGTCCTTTCAGAAACCACCAAATTATTATTATTATCCTATATTTGTCAGGATAACCGAGCAATTTTGCCTTATACTACTAAAGTGAAATCTGAAAATAAATAACTATAGAATTTGAATAATGTTGCAATGCGGCAATGTTGATTCTGCATAATCAATGCGCGGGTAAGTTTTAATAAAATGTAAAGCAGCGCAGACGAAATTCATCTGCGATCCGTTCGACATTACGACAGCCCGACGCGGCTGGAGAAGGTGTGTTGCGAAGTTTAATACCCGAATCCTTCCATTTATTCCAACCTTTTCTGTTTCTCGAGTATCGCATCGCATTCGGCTTTAATGTTAAATTAAATACAGCGCGGCGTCGAAGAGCGACAACGCTGCTGCACAGGGTGAGTGGATTGGAGAGAAAACTAGTTCGTGACTTTAAGGAGTCCAGGGCGTTAAATAAAAATTCTCGCGCTGTATGAAGTGCGCCCGCCCGCCTATCGCGCCGTATAAAGTAGCCGCGGGGATGAAGTCGCAAAGCCGGGCGGCTCGCGTCGAGGGATTATTTAGAGAGGCGACGACACCGTCGGCGCCGCCGGACGCGTCGGAATAGTGCATTTTTATGCAACGAATATATTGTAGTCGCGGATAAGTTTATGAATACCCGCTCGGCGTTGAATATCCCTTTTTCTTCGCTGAGTGGATCTTATTATATTCCCTCCCTTTAAGCACCATCCATCAAAGTGACGCCACCCACACACCAAGCGCAGCGAATTGAATGCGGAAATTATGTATATTAGGCAACAAGTTTCATTTGTGCGGCAAATATGATTCGCCCAACTACAAGCGACAAAAAAACTTAAATACATCCAGCAGACGTCTCTTCGTTCAAACTTCATTCCGTTCTTTGCTCTGACCGGTAAGCAAATAAAATTCAACTTTTCTTTTTTTGGATGTGGAAAATTGATAGCACGTGCCGGCGTGGCATCAGTTAAAGCCAAAAAGTGTGCGGTGCGGGTGTAGGCTACCTACTACATCAGAGAAGCAAAACGCGAAACTTGAATCGTTTGTATTGCGTGCGTACGAGTCCATAACGACGCCCGCCGCCGTCGCCAAAAGGCAACTCGAGACAAAGTTATCGAAAAATGTTTTCCAATAGAAACCGTGGGACTAAAGCCACCGTCGTCCTCGTCGAAATAAGTTACGATTATTATGTGTTTTGTCTTAGAAGCAGGCGGCGCAACTATATTTCGTATGCGTACCAAAGAAGAAAAGAAAACTTGAAGATGAAACTCACTGCTGCTGCTGCTGCTGCTGCTGCTCCAGCAATACTTATACCAACCACCCACCGCCCACGCAAAGGAGAGTTGTTTGTTTTGAAAGTTAAACGTAGCGTAAGAAATTCGGGCGAGGGTGCGCGCGGGAATAAATGATGAATGCGAAAAACTCACCGGCACAAGAAACCGCCGGACCTCGGCGAGCGCGTACGCAATGCGCGCGTGCGCCTCGGCAGGTGTGGCGAACGCGCTGATCTCCACGTGCAGCTCCTCGCTGAGATGCTGGAACTTAGGGTCGCCGCTGGCGCGCAGCTCCTCCTCCTGCAATTAACAATGTTGCAAAAATGATTTAGAAAATTGTATTTCCACTACATTATCCACCGCATCCTGCTTTCCATACATTAATCTGTTGTATTTTTTTCTGGAGTCACAAACAAGATAGAGAAATGTTTTAATTACGATTCTACGTGTTTTTATTGAGCAGTGCACGGCTGCTGTTAATTAAAATGCGGCAAAACGCATCTTCGCGGCATGAAATTAAAATTAATAGCTGCTTTCTAATTTCGCTCTCTGCTCATCTCTCATCGTCTGTATACGAGTTCATGTATGTACGTGTACAAACGATTTATTAGCCGAGTTTTCATAGCGTAGACGGGTAAGCAGAGTTAGTGGATGTAGTGCAGAGTGTATGTAATATGCATCTAGCAATCAGGCGAACGAAATAAGATTTCCCAAGTAATTTTCATATCTTAATCATTCGCATGCGCTGCAAGGAAGCCATTAGATCACTGCTCGGAAGGCAGTACTAAATCACCATCATCTAAGTTTCTGAGTTTCTTGAAATTTGAGAAAAACATATTAAATTGAAACGAAATCCTGCTATGTAGTTGAGTTTAAACTTTGATTTGGTCTTCGTAGATTTTTATATTTGTCTGCAAAGTCTTCCAAAGTTTCTCAATGCAAAATTTTATCTAGGCAAATACAATAAAATCATCTAAATTCGCCTGGGATTCGCCTGCATCGCCGACGAAACAGTAATAAGATTTTTGCGATTTCCCTTCGGCGCAGTATTCATTTGATAAAATATCTGATTTAAATATCCCTCAGTTTTTGCACACTCAATAAATTGTTCAAATTATTTCTAATAGATTAAAATCGATTCAGCATTAAAATCTAATTAAAATATCCATCCCACCCACACGCTCAACCACTAATTACAATTAAAGTTATATCGGCGGCTGCACTAAAAGTACGTTAATGGCACGGCACCCGCGCGAACAATACCAATCTACGCGGTTATTAATTGATTCGTCGTTAATGTAAATAGAGAATTACGGCGCGTGCCACACTCCAGCGGGCGCTTTATAGTTGTAGACGGCATAATTAATATTTAAATGTATATGCGGAGAACGTCGGGTACGCAGACGGCGCGCAGCGTGTGGGCCCTAATGCATCCAAGTTATTGCGGTTGCGCGAACACGAAGCGCGAATTTTGTAGCGCCGCAAAGCACTACATCTCGTTTATACGTGGTATCGCGTATCGCGGCATATAGGCGGGCTCCTGGCAGCAGGAAGCAGGAAGCTTTAGGCAGCCCCCCAACGGCGCTAATAAAATCGAGTGAGAAAATCAATACGCGCCTCACAACCCCGCAAATAATCTACTCTACGACGACGACGCCGCCGACGGCGCCGTAACAACATCGTACAAATTGTCACATAGCCGAAGCTATATGCCGTAAAGCTACTACACACGCGTGTCCCATGCGAGAATCTCGGGCCGCCCTGACATGACACTCTTTTAACACCTTCACCGGTGTCACCTCGCTCTCGTAAATCGTAAGCTATGTGCGATAAAATATGCATTCCATCGCTTCACGGTGACATAATTTTGCTCCAAACAGTATTATTATGAACGTGCAACAAGTTCGGCGACATTTATTCGTGGGTGGTGTGTCAGTGTGTCAGAAAACGTTACGAAATTATGAAAGAGTTTGGCATGGAATAAAAACCCAAGTTGGAATTATCTATTACCTTATGTCTGTCCTTCATGGAGCCGCGACCGAGCACTGCCATTTTGCACATCGTGTCCTCCTGCAGGCGCTTCAGCGAGTTTCCCTTGGGACCCAACAACTTGCCCACAAAGTTGAACTGCAAATATAAACACACGATGGATGAGAACAACTTACACGTACCCAAACAACAAATTTTCAATGCGTGGGGGTAGGGTGGGGAAAGTGGCGGCAAGTAAGGATAAAGGGCGGTAAATGCCCAAAGGACAATCGGGAACAAATTGATTTTATATCCCAGCCATGAACTTTTCCAAAAGCTTATTGGAATGGTGCGTTAATAAATTACTTTTCGCTAATATTTAAATCAATACCAATAAAATTGGGGCTTACAATTTTATAAATTACTACTAGTTGAGATTTAAGATTTACGCGTTTTACATCATTTACTCGTATTGCACTAAAATATGAGATTATCCTTCGTCTTTATGAACACGTAAATCTGTACCATGTTAAAGAAATATACTTCCTTCCTTCCGGCTGTTAACGCCTTTCAGCGTGGTGACTGGGAGAATTCTGCAACCGCAGCTAGCGGACGAGAAATTGCCTGTTACTGCCACCAATGGCTGTTTAGTTGCTGCACGGACTTGATGAAAAGAAACTTTCATATCAATAATCTAGTACTGCGCGCAAGTTTCGCAGAACATCTACCTAGCGTTTGCACATATAATACCAAAGAAAGTATTCATACAGAAAAATATAAGATTAATTCATAATTTGCAACTACAAAATGCAAAAGAATGATTTGGCACACCGCTTATGTAAATTTCTCTATTGAATTTAATGATTGTAATACTGTCACGGTATAGTCGTCGCCCAGTAGAAGTCCTTAGCCAGTCATCAGCCGCGGACGGCATTGCGTCTTAGCACGCAGCTCAGAGAAGATGATTATACACACTCAACGAAAGTCACTCA
>JARJDR010016137.1:0-16265 GCA_030264135.1 Myllaena sp. GC000078 | reverse complement strand
CGTCCATTAAATTTATAGCACGACGAGGTGTATATTTGCATGCACTTCCACCAAAGATACGTTTCGTTGCGGATAGATAGCAGATAGCAGGACATTTATAATCGAGCGCATACGAATAAAAGGAAGAAATGCGTTAAAATCGCGCTCCTTTGCCTACACTCGATTTACTGTACACCGTCACACATCATTGCAAATTGAATAATATTAATAATAATGTTGTAATCGACTTGATGATGTTATCATGCAAAGCCTCCATCATTAGAGAAGCGAAGAATGATGATGAACAGTAAGATAATCTATGATAGGACAGAGAAGCCATTCACATATGCTCAGACTTCTTCAACCCCTTCGAATAATTCGAGGAATAACTTCCCTCATTATACGCGCCGTCGCGTTCCTACACTCACATGTGTTGGTGGTTTCTAGTTTTTCGAGTGGGTATAGTCGAAGAACATCTTGTCCTTCCTTCCACGGCTGAAGGAGCGTCGCCGTCGGTCCGAGGGGGTAAATAATGCGCACGTGTTCATTATGGCGCATGTACCGCATTCGTGTTTACGACAAGCCACTTGGGTAACTTCCTCTGCATTGATAGGGCGCGTCTCGGTGGGCAGATCCGCGCGCTGCCGACGAAGAATAGCGCGACGATCATATTACCTCAAGATGGCTCCCCTTCTTCTTCGCGTTGTGACGGTGCTGATGGGTACGCGTACGCGTATGATGATATCGGCGCGCACGTGAGGGATTCGTTCAAGTACTTATCATATGCGTCGCGTATTAAAGCAGTTTAGAGCCCAAGCGCCGTCGTCGACGTCGACGTCGCGCGCGCTGCGTTTACCACCTGAGGATCGGTATTGATTCAGTTACACGTTACGCGTGTTCGCGTACCCGCGCGCACCGGATATGGGAGGGAAGGCATGTCCCATCCCGCAACACAGCCGCCGGGCTTTGCCCAAGAAGAGCAGAAGAACAGGAGGAGGAGGAACACAACGGCACAAAAAGTCGTGCTTTGATGACGATCACAATGAATCGCTATTATATTTGCACGGTAAATCCATAAAATCGCGTATTTACCACTGGAAATTGTGCTTAGCAGCGGTAATGAAAGGATAATTATCTATTTACTTCATTGCTCTTAATTAAAGCAAATGGAATATATTATAATACATTAGCGGGCAGTGATTTTGTTCGGAACGCAAACAGGAAAGCAGCATATTTTCTAATCTATAGCTAATGGCACTCAGGAGATGCGTTGACGTTTCACAAGAATGCGATTTTAATATTTCCTGTTTTCGATTAAAAAAGTTAGCGGTCAACTTCCTGGGCGCACGCGGCAAGAAAACGTGTATGGTGTGCTCTTCTAGCTGCTGGCGGGTGAGATCGCATACACATAGTAGTATATGAAAGTTACATCCAGCCAGAGGAAGAAATCAACGTTTTTATATTTTTTTCAACATTGCGAAGTGCGCCTAATTGTGAGAATGTCCACGTCTACCGACAACCAACCACCACACACTCGCCGCGCCATCGACGATGGTGATCTGCGCGAGCGCGCATTAAGTGTCAACCAGTTAAGTTTGAGGAAACGATCACCGATTGTACTTTAATCGCCGCAGGCACCCAACCAAACGCAAAAAGGAAATAATTAAGTTTTGACGAACCTCGGTGGACTAATGCCATCTGAAAATTTTCTCGATATCTCTTCTTGTCGACGCCAAAAACACACACAATCCGAAACGCAAAACGCAACTAATTACACGACACTTTCAGCACTCATTATTTACACGGCGCTAGCGCACGAACCACGTGAAGACTAACACGCGCACGCACAACCTCCGCGGCTGACTTTACGCGCAAATATGAATTAAAAACGGCGCGATTCCGATGGATAAAGCGGTGGATTGAAAAGAATAGAGAGTGCGAGTGTATGTGGAGAGACGGTGGCGGTGGCGATGGCGGTGTGGCGCGAAAAGGCATTGTTGGAAGCGAAGCATGTCCGAAAGACGCGAAACGGTAAGCTCTCTTGTATTACTAAAGCCTCCTTATCTAACTTTCACTATCAAGCCCATCCGTACCACACACATACGCACCGTATGCATATAGACACGACAAAGTTGGCGGCAGCGGCGAGGCGTTCGAAACGGCATTGTATGTACCAGTTGCAATGCTACTGTTGTATTAAATAGATTGACCGGTCTAGTGAATCTACAATCGTGCAGCGCCTCTTCTCTTTATGCGGCCAACAAACGCCGACGTTTATGTATTTTCATCGTTCGTAATTCGCAATTGTTTTCTGCAACTATGAGCTAATCGCTCTATTATAACATATGGTTTAGGTATATTAATTTCCATTTTTGTTGTTTTGTTTTGCTAAATGATACATAGTATCGGAAAATCACATACTTCTCATCAAATCATACTCTTCAGTTTATCAAGAATTAAAAGACTAGTAGACTAGACGTAGAATTTAGAAGGTATACAAATTTATAGCGACTTGCGTTAGAATCATATAAAAAGTGCAATTTCGGAATAAACCCAACGAAAAATGAATGTGCATACAATGAGCACACATTTTGTTTGTGTTTTGTGCTTGACGTAATTTCAGGCCAAATTTTCGCAATATTTCATAGGATTATGAAAAAACGAGCATATGAATAGAATTCGCGATGAAGATGAGTATCGCGGCGCGTGCGCCGAGGGAGTCGCCGACGCGAATTTGTTTAAGTATATATTTGTTCGTACAAATGCGCGAGGTGTTATTAGCTTGCGTAATTATAAACGAGGCACATCGTCACGCTGAATTATTCCGAAAGTTCCACTGGCAGACTACCGACCGACCGACGCGCGGCCGCTCTAGGAGCTTACTAACATGTTGGCGCACTGTATTGTTACCTAATCTAGGTTAATATGTTTTGCGGATCATTTTTACATTATATGCAGCATATACATAGGTATATCTATCCCAAATGGCATATATTAAAAATCGTAAACAATAAACTCGACAAATCCGCTCCAGCTTTACATATTTGCACATCGTCAAGCGCAATTAATTTCGGACAAACCGTCATATACTTAAGAATCGCATCAATTGCAACAAAAACAAAATCAATCATAAAATGTAAAATAAAACAACTTACCCTCCATGAAGTTATTATTATTCGGGGCAGGTGTTGCGGGCGTAGGCGTGTGCGTTGGCGCCGAACCAATAATCGGCTTCCGGTCGATTCCCGGCATCACGCCCGTCGAATTGTAGGTGTCTAGGTACGTTAGATCCGGCACGCACATCGAATCGAATATGTTCTGATTCGACGCCGCCAAAAAGCGCTCGCGCTCCACGTCTGCAATCAAACACACACATGCCTACATGACACTCTGCATATATGTGGGTCATACGAAGGTAATTCGTTACGATCGTAATGGCATTTGCATAACTGCCGCAGATTTGCAGCTTCGCTCTGCATTGATAACGGGACCTAATTGGCGCGCGTTTCAATTGATGGCATGAGACTTAGAGGAATTACTAATCGCAATAAAGAGGCGTGAGTCAGTTTGTTAACCGTCGCGCGCCGATATCGTCAATGGATCTGCGGGGATGTTGGATGAAGCGCTGGAATTTATCCTAGAGCACTGCGCCGCGCGTAAGAATAATAATCAGCGGCAGTTGGCGGAGGACTATTTTTGCAATCGATATAAATTGCAGCATATTGCTCATGAATATCAAACGATATCGGTGATAAATAATGACGAAAATAACGACTTGATATAAACAATATAAATTACATTGGTAACTGTCCAATTTTAATTGAATTATTTGAAATTGTTGGTAATTCGCCAATGGCAATGGCATTAAAATGCTTGATTTTTAAAAACAAACGTAGCAACAAATTAAATGCATCGCCGCTGCCTTGCTTTCGATATACTCGTATTTGCACAATTGCAGCACTATCGTTTCCAAATCCTCATTACTACATTTTTAAACACGGCGCAATGCATTAATTAATTATAAAAATTAGCAATAATTATAATTATCGACCGATTACGCATAGCAATGAATCACAGCGTTGCGCTAAGTATAAATACTTTGCGACATCAGTAATTAAATACGATGTGCATCGCATGAAGAATGAAGGAAACACTCACCTTTTTGTAAAATCTCTAAATGCTCCCACAGGATGTCGCCGACAAACGCCGGCGCTCTGGCTTGGAATGCGTCCTTGCCCATTGCACATATGTCTTTGCCCTTCATCTGGAACTGATGCAGCGCGATGCCCTCGAGCGAGAACTCCTTGGACGCCCACTGCAGCCAGTGCGCCACATGACTTTCGGACCAATTTCGAGGATCTGCAAAACGAACGAACGCAACGGCATTCAGCAATGGCGGAGGTGCTGGTCGATTAGATTTACTCAAATAGCGCAATTTTCAGGTGGCGACAATTAGGAAATTGTTTCCCATAACGTAGTTACGTGTGGTAAACGATTTCCGAAGCGCAAAAACTTTTGCACTCGCGCCCCTTTCAGCGTTTTATCACCTATACATTTGATATATGTTCGCGACGGTAATGCGAAACAATTTCACTCCCCCTCTCCAGAACACGTTCACATTTTCTTCGCTGCTATTTCCCCCGCGAAATTGAAAATCTTCCCTTCGCGCGCTTGCTTAGCAAATAAGGAAGTCGAAGGATTTGCACGCAATTGATAATTATATATCGACGCATTTCGCATTGAATGCTCGGAAATCTATTAGGCGTGTAATGGTGTAACGCGTATTTAGACAAACAGGTGGAAATTGCAACACGTGTTTGAATTTGATGAATGCATCGATTGTCTTCGACTCCTTGTTGGTTGTGTTGGCGTAATCCGTCGAACAAGGGCCAAGCTATAAACACATCGTCAACAGCGCAGGGGGTAAACAATGGGGGTTTGATTCAAATTCAACAAGGGCGCATTTATATCCTCTAATTGTAAGTAGGCACACATATATTTTGTCCGAAAAGTATAATATTAACAAACAATGTTCGCAAAGCTATCAGAGACGGAGCAATGTGCAGAGCTAATATTTGTCGATTTTTTTAAATGTCCACAAAATCGTCGTCACCGCACATGCGTTTAAATTATGTGGTCCGCAGCACCAAACCGAACGATTTCGTTTCGGTTTGTTCCGTACGCGGCCGCGCATTGACCAATATTTTGGAAGCAAACAGGCGCATAACAATGTGAATGCGAGTTGGCCTCTGCCATGAAGGTGTTTGCACATATAAATAACTATATGGGATTGACATCAAAAACGCCGCCCGTGTCAGCCCAGCCCCAGTGTTTACTCAAAAAACCTCTTCATCCGCTCATTAATGATTTTCTTGCCGGCATCATTTTTAATATAGAAGCAAAGTGACGATGAATCAATTACGAAAGTTCATTCGGAGTCGAATGCAAACGGCGAGTAAATACAGGCATACCTCGATTAACGCTGTTTCGGTTTAGAGCTCTTTTATTTAAACACGGGAATTCCCCGAAATTGCTTGCAGCACTTAGGGGATTCCCCGAAATCGATCGCAGCGCTAGGTTTCCAAATAATAATATTTTATCCGAAACAGTGTAATTGCATTTTTACCGTGTTTTTATCATTTGAAACTTTAGTTGACATTATTGTAAATATAAATTTATACACATAATATGAACTATAACAATTAATGGATTAATACAGTGACAAATATTATAATTATTAGTTTCAATCATGGGTGATAATGAAAAACAAGAAAATAACACAATGAGAAAAAGCATTTCCCTGGAAATTAAAATGCAAGTGATTAGAAGGTTAGATTCTGGCGAACGCAAATCAATGCTTTATCCCTTTACCAACTACTAATAGAATGCAATGCAAAGACGCAAAGTACATTTGATGCCTTCTTGAAAAGACAGAAATTAAATGATGATACTAACTTATAATTTTTTATCTTAAGTATATTCGTTTATTTTGTATTAATCGGGGTTGTATTAAGCGGGATCTGCCTGTATATATTTCGAAAAACGGCAAAGATACAGAAGTACTTTATATGAATGTGCAATATCGGGAGACAAATGAAAACCGAAAAAAGCGATAAAAGCACACATAGCCACACACTCACATATTCCATTGCGCCCCGGCTATGAAGTCATTGTTCATGTGGCAGTAATTAGAGATTTTTACTTTGATAGCGTGGACCGGTGTATGGCACGGTCCAGTGAGCGCCAATTGCAGCCGGGACGATTACGCCCACGTGTATTACGAACTTTTTCAGAGAATAAGAGCACGCATCGTTGAACTTCATATAACACTACATGATGATACCGGCCAGCAACACCGAGCCACCGGCAAACAAATGCGCTCCGCATACACGCACACACAGGCGCACGGACGAGAGAAGTGACGAGCGAGAGAAATCTACAGAGTCGCCAATGTATCATCGCATTAAACGCTGAATTTTTTTCTCGATCCACTCGCCATTGTTCGCCGTTTGCGGCGCGCGTTGTTGGGCTGCCCGACGACGGGAATGCATCGCTTCAACTACAGTGATGTTAGTAATTCCGCGCAATATATTCAAATGGCGTTTGCGCAACGAACGAACGAACGAACGAACGGACGGCTCATCAAAACGTAACGCTGGCTGGACCAGAGACTGGCCGATGAGAAAGAGGGAGGACACATTCGAGTGAACGGTACGGTACGCAGTTGATCACAAAGAGGGCAATGCGCAATAATATTTGCTCGCGTTCGCGCGCCGCTAGAAATATTTCCAATGTAGCGCACATTTGAAAATATAATTTCAGTCGCGTAAGCATCATATAGGTACATTGCGCGCCGGCGTGCGGTATGCGTCAGAGGCGCACCGGAAACGCTTCAACTGTTACACGCAGTTGATTTTCAATAGAAGCGGATACTTTCCCTGACCCGCGCGCGCGCGCCTATCTGATTGTTTCCGGTATTTGGACATTGCCCCTCGTCACTTACGCTTATTGCGACCGGTGACCCGATCCAGCAACCCTCTCCCCCACACCGACGCCGACGTTGCGGAGATAGATACTAGATAATCGCGCATTCCAACGCACAGGTAAAAACAAGCGCGCCTGCGTTCAGTTAAAAGTGTAAAATGACCAATTCGTGCATTAGATTAGTAAATCAACCAAGAACTTACATCGTGTTTACATGACGTTGGCGTAATTGGAATGCAAGCGCAGAACCACCGTTAATTTCAAACTCATTGTAATTATTCAATGCCCTGTTTCAGCGGCCGACCTCAACGCCAAACGCTCATTCCGCATACTCATGATTGTAGTGCGACAATAAACGTAGCCGCGGTGCACATACATTCATGCGTATGATACGGTTAGGAAGAGGAAAATTGCATATCATAAGTGAACTAATAAATTTACGCTTCTTATCTACAAACGTGATCAGCCTTCGCAACTATATTATTTGTAATTAATTGCAACCGCCTGCTTGCGTACCCATCTGTCCGCCGCGCAGCACTAATCCCAATCCTGTTATTCGTTAATATATTCCAAGCGATTGCTAATGCAATTTAATACAAACAAAAAATGAATAGAATCTGAACAACGTCGCTGCGCTAGTGTAAATAGTAAAACACATCCGCGAGGCGCAATTGATTGAAACTCACCTTTGGTTATATTAAGACGGAGTTGTTCCTTTTCCCAAGACGCAAAAGAGGCTTTGAGCGCCTCTGTCATCGTCTTGTTTGTGCCAGGCGTGAGCGGAGGCACCTGCGTCGGAATATCTGCAAAATGCAAACAAAACAAAACGAGTTTGTGAAAAAAAATGTTATTAATTCAATACATTCAACAAATTGTAATCACTCAATCGCGCAAGTGCATCCCATTCAATTACGCATCCCATATCCGACAATCAAAAACCCAATGCCACATGAATTTATGAATGAGCCAAGCAAGCGCGCGCGCGCGCACACATGCAGCGAAGAATTGCTATTATACACACAGCGTCGTAATAATTGTTTTATTCGCCCAGGCACAGAGCATCGAGACACAGTGTGCACCGACGCAATCGACTCGTCGCCGACGGGTAGCCGATTTGAAAGGACAACGCGTCCAGCATACGAAATCGCAAATGCTATCTTTGGCGCACGTCAAACTGAATGAGCCAAAGCGCGCGCTGCTTGTTACATTATAAAAATAACGCTAACAAGTTGGGCGAGGTATAAAATGTATTTAGAAATTACATATTGCGCTGGTGCCGGATGAGGACGGGCCAAGAAGGCACTATACACCTTCTCTCTTGTGCGCTTTTGCGACTTCCTTTGTGTCGCTTTGTGTTTAAGCATATAACTGTTATAACACAAACACGACCAATCGAACGTGGCGGCGCATTGTTTTGGAATAGCAATACGCGTAATGACCATTCAATTTGTAACGCGAAGCACAATTAGCCTGTATCTGAACGCATTTGTAAACACGCCCCGGAGCATCGAATTCAACCGATTAGTGGTGATTAATAACATGCGCCCCACCTTCCCTCACACGGGAGATGATATTGAGTTTAAAAATGTATAGAATGGCATAAATACAACATGTGGCAAGTGCGCCCCCAAAGTACCTAGTGTGCAACAAAATAATGGTCAGTTGCTAATAATACCGATGTATGCAAAGTGCATATTGCTAGCGAACCAGCGAAGTACTTATAACTTTACGACTTATCCACGCTCGCTAGGCAGCGCAACTCCACTTCGTATCGCAATGTTGAACGTTGTGCGCGCAGCACCTGGACCGCCGACTATTTTCAGCTGTATCGCAATGCCAACGCGACACACACAGTAGTATTGTAAGTTGTAAGCACCGATTCCATGCTAATTATCTACCTAACCAAAATAATGTTCTTGGAATACAATAATTTTATGGGCTGTATAAAATTGATTTGATACGACATGCGATGCTGGACTGCGCAGTCCCAACTCTAAATGTAGTTCTCGGATAGTATACGAGTACACAGCCAGGATAAACGGGCAAAATTGAAAGTTCTGAACTTTGTAATAAACGTTTAAGTATAAGGAAACGCGCACGTATGACCAAAACTTTGATAATTGCAAATACGTTAAATTTCGCACTTCGAAAAAAGTTTTGAGGGTAGAATGACATGATGGCCATATATATATAGCTATGCGAAGTGGAAAATAATTAATAGGTAGCAAGCAGCTGTTAATGTCATCGACATTATTAAGTCACACGGGGGCACCTGCTTCCCCATGTGGTCAGCATGTACTCTACCTTAACCAAGCTCATCAAAATCGCTTCGCAACTGTACATTTAGACTGTTTTATTATACGCATAAATGCCTCTCTGCATTGCTCTACAAATACCAATGCGAAACCATTAAATCTCTTTAAAACTCTAGGAAAATATTTAGTTAGATATTTTAAGTTATTAAGCCGATAAACCGAAAACAATTTGTGGCATTTTAATTAAGTGATATTCTTGATGCTCCTCTTGGCGGATATCACATGACGCGCAATGATAATGGGTGGAAACTCGAGTGGATGAGTTTCAATCCGCAATTTATCCGGTGGGGCGCGCAAATAAGCTAGAAAAGTGCAGAGGTACGCACGGGCTCTCTGACAGACATTTGCATGGAACATCGTTACATGATTGCAAAAGTGCTATGCGAATGGAATGCGTCGCGTTCGCGTGGAGAGATGCGCGCACCCGACCGACCATCAACTAACAAACGGGTCGTCTGCGGCCGGCCCGTCGATAGGCAGCCGGGGACTTCATATAAAATCGTATAAATACATGCAAAACACTCAACGTATACTTTCGATACATGAGGAAGACACACACACGCATGGCATAAATAATTCATTTTCGTCGCAGCCGATCTGATACCCGTTGATGCGAATATCCTTATCAGGTATTCAATTATCTGTCATGCGCGCTTGCGCCAGCATCGCGCGTGCAAGATTCGAGAAAAATCCAGCCAACAGGTGATGCAAGTCATCTTTAACAAGCTCCAAGCGCAACCAAAGCAGCTTCTAATCGAACACACGGCGCGGACGGTTAATTTAGACATCAAACAAGCTTTTGCTACGCATCGCGTAATGGTTTGGAATAAAGCAGGTGCTCAATATTACACTAAAAGTTAACCTAGGTAAGTAAAAAATCACCAATGATCATAAAGTTAAATTGTTACGTAATCATCAAACGACATCATTGCGAGTTCAATAAATAAGTTTTAATCAAAAATTAATTTCAAACATCTTACTCAAAATACTTGTTATTAGTTGCGCTGTAAGTAATTGCAATAAAAAGGAACGCGACAATAGCCAACTTGGAATTAAATCACAAAAGATTTTTTCGTCAATTAGGTGGAGCCGTAATA
Organism: Myllaena sp. GC000078; assembly: GCA_030264135.1. NCBI lineage: Eukaryota > Metazoa > Arthropoda > Insecta > Coleoptera > Staphylinidae > Myllaena > Myllaena sp. GC000078. The sequence continues at coordinate 5,890 of JARJDR010016137.1, read as the reverse complement.
ATAACGCCTTCGCGAGCTCCCACTGCGGGAGACGATTGTTGGCGAGCGCTTATGCGTCAAGTGCATACGGGTAGCAAAGTCGTCGTCGTCGGCGGCGGCGGCGTCGTTATTCGGGCAGTCAGTCAGTGAGTGAGGTTACTAATTTTCTCATGCGCACTTCTTTTCAGAAATTAACTTCAATTCCAAGCGCGCTTGCCTGTGTTTTGGTGCTCCTCCATGCACGGATGGACGGTTACCAGAGTGCATGGTGGCAAACCACGCACCACCCTCAACCACTAACGAGCATTTCCTCTTAATTTCCTTATTTGTATAAATGAACGGTTGCCTCATTGTGTTTTATTGAAATAAATTAGTTGACCCTCTCGAATTGCCTTTGTCTTAAAATTTTACCTTCCCCCCCAGCGGATCCTTAATATCCTTCGACTAGATACATATTAGTGGCAAGAAATTAATATCAATGAAAGCGAATGCAATATGAATAACAGCGCAATCTGATAAGTGCGTTAGTGCAACGAGCATTATCTGATGGAAAACACGTGCCGTTGGTGTTTATTATCATGTGTTATTTCATAGCGTGACTGCAAGCACTTCGGGCGGAAACGGTGATTTTAATGACGGGGGATAATCCTAACAAAACTCGCCGCAACCGTTGTGCGCTGCCCTGATAATCGCAAAATTGTGCGCGAAAAAAGAAACTAATCCGACCAATGATGGATAGTTTGCAGTAGCCCTCCAAGAACAAATAAACGAATTGAAAGTGTTCGTTCGTTCGTTCGTTTGTTCGTACGATGTAATGCGATGATTTATAATGGCCGGTCAATTCGCGACGGAAGTAGCATTTAACGCACGAAATTATTCTATTAAAATATTCTCCTTCTCCTTAATTATATATGCCACGCAGCAATGGCATCATCGCCTTGCTGTGTGTGCGTTATGCCTTGTCGATTTGTCAAACCAATTCGTTCACTGCGTAGGTATAATGTGTATATGTGCGCACACAAAAACCATCCATCTATTCATCTTACGTTTCGGTTTCGTCATCTCATCGTCAACTCAAACGTCGTCCCTTGGTAAGTCTAAGTACTTTATGACAAGCTGGACGACATGAGTGCGGCGCGTTAACAAGAATATAAAGATGAAGTGATTTTATACAATTCGTGGCTGCTTTTTGACTCAATTAAAAGCAATTACGTGCGCCACATGAAATCACTGCCGGCGTAATTAATAATGTCGATTCGGGGCGCTGTCGCTGCTGAATCGCGTACATTGAAAACGAAAAGGATTGAGCGATAATGTGATTAAGACTCGTTGAAACTCCATCGCCACATCACAATTGAATTGAAATCTTTGACGAATCAAGCGCGCTTTTCAATTGCATTCGTAATTAATTCCCTCGCGTTTTGGAATTATTACAACTACTATATGTCATGCCAATCAAGGAGCTCAGCCATACCACAAATGCTACTGGAAATCATCAAATCTGTGTGCGTGCGATTGCTTACCTTTTTGTCTAGTAAACGCTTTCATTGTTTTAATTCCCATCCCGGCGCACGGTCCAACGGAATCAATATACATGGGACGGGGTGGTAATTGTGACTAGATAATTGCGCGCGAACGACACACTGACCGACCGAAGGGCGCACACTGATATCGTTCGTTTACTCCACATTTAATCCTTAATCGCGGGCGTTTTTTTTTCAGTGCCCCAACCCCCAAAAAAAAATTCTCCCTCTTATTGTCTATATTATGAGAGATGAACTATATACAGGTGTGTTGGCTGGTGGTGGTTGGTGATGGTAGAGATACGTACAGAAACGTGACGTGAGGAACGTGCGTGGATTGCGTAAATAAATAATTCCGTAATTACAAACAGGCAACACTTGAGAGAGGGGTAGGTCGAGGGCAAGTCGTTTCGATCAGCAACGCACCAGAGCAGCAACAAAATCCCTTAAGGAGGTGGTGAACGTGTGCGTGGGTGGTGCACACGCGGAAATCACCAGAAACAACAATTCGTGCACAAAGTGTTTTTGTTGTTGTTGTTGTTGTTGTTCGCTTCGGCCTTACGAAGTCACTAATTCGGCCATAGTCCACGCTCCATCCAGACGGGTGGAAGGGAGAGCGAGAGGAATTATTCCATTTGCGAACCACTCGCAATTGTTACAACCTTGCCGTCGCTGGCCGCGCGCGGTTACAACAATATAATGACATCGCCGGCGCGGGCGATTATATTCCCACCCACTCTCACGGCGTGGCGGCGCACTTTTCACTTTTCAACGGCAAAAATCCATCCAGCCACCACACAACACATTGAAAACACGGGGCGGGGGCGGGAGTCCAGTCCATCCACAACCGGAAAGTAATTAACTGAGGTGCACAACTCGCACTTGCGATTTATTATTATTCGGCACACGCACGAGAGACAAAGAAGCCGTCCCCGAACCACCGAACCACGCACGCGCTTTCTTATTGAGGAGCACCTCACACGCGAAGGAAACTCGATGCAACCAACAACAGCAGAACAGCAGAAGCGTTGTATACCACCCGCGCGTATGCGTTGCGTACGTCCGCTCGGAAACTTCGGAAGAAACGACAACGGACGGACGGACGAACGAACGAACGGACGCGCACCTGTGCTTGACGCAAAGTTTGAATAGCTTGTGCGTGTGTTGTCGCTGGTGCGCTTTTCGTGACGAGCGCGCACGACGCGCGGCTACCCCTCCCGAGCGGCGCGAATCATCGGTTGGCCGGCCGGCAGCAACGTTCTCGCGTTCGTTCGTTCGCTCGTTCACTCGCACGTTCGGCGCTTTGAGAGTTTATGAATGAAGCACCGAATGCTCGCGCGGCGCGTAGTAACTGAGTGATGTCGATGCTTGCCTTGCTAGCGCGGCGACACCACACTCACTGCTTGCTGGGCGAGAGGAATGATGCTCAGCGGAGCATGATCATCACGAAGGTGGATGGTATATGTATGTATGGCAACCACACACTTACTCTACCAAGTCGTGAGAACTGGAGTTGACCGTTTACTTATAACTTATAACACACCATTCGGACGAAACGCACACGTCTGCTTTATGCATTGCCACTTTCCAGCTCGTTCCGAAGACGAAGAGACGACGGACGCATGATGATGTCGCTCGCATGTCGTCGGCGACAAGGTGCAAGTGACTGCACATCCACGGAACGCAACGCACACACGCATGGTTTATTATAGGTGCGCTTCGTTCGGCCCAGCTTCCAACTACTGCATTTACGCAGTTTTCAATCATTCGCGCTTCCAAGATTATCTCCCTGCGCTCGTGTTCGAAGGCAAAGAAACGTCGCTTTAATTAACTAATCGGAAACGCTATTCTCCTCCGTTGGTTGTTTTTTTTCCTCCTGTCTTTATACACCGACATTTCCACTCGTTTATTTGCTTCGCCTTTATTTCAGTGCACTAAGTAACTGGTGTGTAAGTAAGAGCCTACAACTTCATTCATGCGGCTTCGTTTCCCCCGCATACCTTTTTGCATGGCGTAAAATTTACCTATTTATATATCCGGTTGTAGGCGGTAGGTATTCCTAAGCCCGAAAATATATGTATATTTCGCGCGGTGTGATTTTCATAATGCAATGCAATATCGAATCCTAAAGCGATTATCTATCGGCCGGAGCGGTCGGTCCGATAATCGGAAGTAATTTACAACGCTGCTGGAATGGCAACACGCATTCTTCTGCTTCGTTCGGGTCGAGTGGAAGCAGAAAAAGGTTGCGCTTCCAGTGAGCATACGCGTATAATGAAGTATAACTGAGAGTTGTATACCGATTTCGGAATCCATTCATGCCTTAGAATTCATTCAACCACTCCACTATTCGATCCATAAACTCTCTTCTGCGTATCCCCCGCCAGGAGGGATTTACTACGACGACCAATTCGTCGTATTGTAAAGTGTGCGTCATTCCAACAAACAACTAAAGAGATATACACGAATTCGCAGGTAGTATTGAATTGCGAAGCATCCCATCAATGGTGCGATTGGCGTAATTCAACCTATATTATATTGCCCCATTGCGAAGGAACGGTGCAATCGAGAAATCATTTTGATTCGCAACGACGCCGTCGCCGTCGCGCCATGAAAACAACCTTGAAATAAACTTGCGACCGCAAGAAGAGAGAAGAAGATGTTTGCTTGGTTCCAATGTGCGCGTCAAGGCGCATAGAAAAGACTCTGCGCATGAGCAGCGTACTACGCGCATAGGTATTATGTTACTTCCGTTGGTCTGGTGCGCGCGCGCGCACGCCTGGGGTGAAGTCTTCGACGACGGCGACGCAGCGTATCCGGTCGGTCGGGCGTTCGCCACCCTCGCTATTCAAACAAAACGCACGCACCGTACGCACGCACTCTTTCTAGCTACCGAAGAAAGATTATCAAGAAATTCCATGTTGCTGACACACATCGCATGTTGCGCATGCGTAAATGGCTTGGAAATATAAGCAAAGGTAAAAGCTACGAGTAGGTAGGCATAACATACGAGATACATCAAGTCATCAAAAGATTATCTCTCCACTGATGTAGGAATGGAATTGGAATTAATTCAATTAATGGCGTTCGATTTACTCGAAAATTGTATCTGTATCGTGTAGTCGTTTAATTTAGGAAGTCCGCTGATGAAGAAATCATCCAACACCAGCGTTTATGTTAATTTGGATAAGTATTCATTTAAATACGATGGGAAAATTACTATTTTGGTAAAAGTATACATGTTGATTCAAAACGATCAACGTTGCACGCAACACCTCTTCGTCAAGGTAGACCTAGTCCTACACGATTTGCGGATGATAATGAATGGTCGAATGTACAATTGACACAAGCGCATTAGTCAACCGCATTCGCGACACGCACGTAAAACTTATATTCTAAAGCAAACCCCATTTGTGCACATATTTGTTCGTAAATATATTAACTTTTGTCGCTTCACGTGTGTTTTGACGCTAAATCTAAATAGAATCTTTCGTAAATATTTGGTGTGTGCACACTAATGTTCGACGCTGATGTCCACACACCATATCCCGATGCCATAAGCGAAGAAAGAAGAAATTCCTTCGGACGGAGCCGGATGTAATTGCCATCAATTAGGCGATTATTAATCACAAATAAAGCGCGGTAATTGGGAATACCCATTGCACTCGTTAAAAATGCTACATTGGTACTTGTACGCGCCTCTAGAAAACAACACCAGAATTAATTTTGTGGCCGTATTCATGACAACGAGCAGGGAGGAGACACACGCTGGCGTGGAGAGCTGTATTCAGAATCTCGCGAAGAGTGATGAACAACTTCCGTTCTGACGTCAAGCGTAGCGCACCACTACCACCACCACCACCATCATCATCATCATCATCAGTGGCAGCAGCATGCACAGTGAGATATTCATATACACCCATTTATTCGTTCTCTCTTTTCGGCGAGTGTGTCGAGCATTTTTTTTTCCCGTCGCGTTGTTTGCAACGTGCGCGACGAATGTCACCAACTGGGCGCGCGCGAGATGTGTGATGCTCTCCTCCAGGCGACGATATGCGCGCACGCCTACGCATTCCCGCCATGTGTTGATTACTTAAACGCTGATAAGCCGACTGCGCGTGCGTGCGCGCGCTCGCGTAATTATAACGTTTATACATTTATCAAATTATTTACAGGCGACGACATCATAATAGGAAACAGCCACCGCGACGCAACACTAAACTTTTATTACTTACTTATTTCTATCGCAACAATTTTTTACGTTTCAACCTGGAAATGGAAATATATGGCATTGATTTGACGTAACTATTCAACAGTGTTTAGCATATCTGCCGAGTGGTATACATAAAGCACTCACTAACCAATTGAAATTTATGTGTGATTTGCAG
>JARJDR010016135.1:0-10370 GCA_030264135.1 Myllaena sp. GC000078 | reverse complement strand
CAATTTGAAAAATTAAATTTGGCGCCATTGTTAGTTCTACCCGCTCCACCGATTCTAGCGCCACATTTCGAGATCCAATTTTTAACATGGCGGCTTGCACTCTGATCTACTCTGTGGTACACACGTAGAACGCGAGTGCGATTCGTGCGATTCGTGGATTTGTTACACGCAGTTACACGCAGTTACACGCCTTTCGTGGATGTCGTGTATCTCAAGCCAAGAATAGCGGTCGGTTTGCGTGTATAATTATAGAATAACTACATCATTGCTACGCTGTCCATCGTGTAAGTCTCTTGTTCATATCTCCTAAAACCTCACTCATTACCCATGCAAAAATTATCATCCATGACGCAATAATTAACCAGCAATCTTACATTGCAGATCGTAAATTTGCATTTACTTAAATCAACATGAGTCTCCAGTGGACTCTAATTGCCGGCTTCTTGTATGTGGAGATTTTCGTGGTGCTTCTGCTCGTCCTCCCCGTAGCCAGCCCGAAACGATGGAATACCCTCTTCAAATCCAGATTCCTTCAAGGGTTACAGCAGCAAGCTGGGATCTATTTTATGATCCTGCTTGCTGTGCTTGTACTATTTCTTCTGGACGCTATCCGGGAGATGCGCAAGTACTCTCATCATGGTGAGTTTTATTAATAGCCATAAAAAAGGTGATGACATGTAATGCGATACCATTTTGTGTGTACAGAGGGTGATGCTGAACACAAGCATTTGGACGCCGAAATGCAAGAGAACATGCGCTTGTTCCGTGCTCAGAGAAACTTCTACATCTCTGGATTTGCGCTCTTTCTGTCGCTCGTTATTCGTCGATTGGTGAGCTTGATTTCCTCCCAGGCTGGCTTGTTGGCTCAGAGCGAAGCTGCCTTGAAGCAGGCTGCCAGTGCCACAACCGCTGCTCGTAGCTATATGAAGGAGAGTGAGAAGAAGGATAAGGGTGAATCCAATGGAGAGGTATATAAAATTACTGTCGTCTTTTGTCTTGTCGACTATTAATGATTTGGTGCACAGGTGGAGCAGTTGAAGAAACAAATCCAAGAGTTGGAAAATGAATTGGTTCTGGAGGCAAAGGACAAGGCCACACTCAAGAAGCAATCGGCTAATCTCACGGCGGAGTACGATCGCCTGTGCGATGAACATAATAAACTCCAGAAAAAGTTGGAGGCGACAGGCACCGGCGATAAGAAGTCCGATTAAAGTGATCAACTTGCATTAATTTTCTTATGATAGTACTTTGCATGTTTGCTTTAATTTATGTTACAATATCCTAACTTTTTTAATGTTTTATTTTCATTTTGTTTATCTCGCTAGCTGGGGGATGCGAAGGATATGTAAGACTGGTAAATGGGCAGTAATAATTTTGTCAGGAGATTATTTTCTACAATGTTAGATTGTGAACTCACCCAATAAGGAAAGATAAATTTATTTGTATAAATTTATAGTGGTCTATTCATTATGGATTATTTCCACCAAAAATTCACCGAGAAGCTTTTCTCTAACGCAGTGATATGATGCCACCATTTCGGCGGAATATAAAGCATTTCCCCGGCGTTCAATATGCCTCCGTACATTGTGACATTTTTAAATTCCGGATGATTTTCTAAATCCGGTGTTAACGGATTCACCTTCGAGGTGTTCGTCAGCATAGTCTCTTCGTGTGGATACAAAAATGGCGAGTCTTTCGGTGAGAACATTACAATCTGTTTTGCGCCGTACACCTGACAGAGGAAGTTATCTTTCGGGTCGTAGTGCAGACTGGAAACGGTGCCGGCGGGACCGAGCCACGCGTTGATCTCGGGTTGCAAAACGTCGTCATCATCATCGTCCTCCGAACTGTTTGCTGTTCGACTAATACAACAATAGTCGGGGATAATTATATCCTCGACTAATTGAGGTATTTGCGTCAATAAGTCATGCTGTGCCAAATACCCGATTTCAACCGGCTGCGATGGAGCGTAATACGTTTCGATGAACTCCCGCAACGTCATCAATTTCTGCGAGAAGTTTTCAGCCGAATACGAGCTGCCCAGTTCGATAGGTACTGTGCGTTCGCCCGCGATATTCAATAGATATCGCAAATCCTGCCATTTAGTCATTGCCGGCCACGATGTCATACAATCTGAGAAAGATGCGCTCAAACAACTGCGGAAACATTAGAATATTGCCGAATCACTCACCTTGTAGGATGACTGGCAGCTCAGACAGGAAATACTCCTTTTGGAAGGTCTCGAGTGATGGACACCGTACTTTGGTGATGTTTATAACATTCGCCAAACTGCTATCGAGTTTAATTTTCTTCGAAGGCGGTGCTTCATCAATACGCACAGTTGGTACACTGTTTAAACACGCACTTAGTACACGTGCACAATCGGTGAGTAAATTCAAGTTGTTGGCGAGTGGTAAACCGAGCAAAAAACCTTTGTCGACTACTTTTAAAGCAAGCTTTATTTTCTCTTCCGGATTCGACAATGGAGAGTATTGCAGAATCATTAAACACTTGACGTAACTCACGGCGGTGTAGGCTTGCCGTTTGGTTGTGCTCACTTGATCCCATTGCCCCAAATTTAAATGATCATGCAAGTAGATTAGCACGAACTCGGTGCGGCGAAGAAGTGAATCCGCCGAATCCATTGGTGCTCCCGTGGCTTCCGTCTTGCAAATCGCATTTCGGCACGTGTCAAAAATCTCTGTAATGTGCGGATGAATGTTCGCAAACGGCACGAGTAAATTATCCGAATTGTTTAGCAATTCACACACGTCTTTAATTGCTTCCATTAAAAGTTTGTTCTTTATAATCAAACTAACGTTTTTATATCGAATCTTGACAAACAAATTAGTGAGGTTAGAAAACCGGTCATATGGTGATTGTTTGCTATCGTATGTGCACGTGAAGATGACTTCTTATTTAAGAATATTTAATAAGATAACAAAAAGCAGTATTGCGCTAAGAACAAATTCGTTAGTTGGTTCCGCGAACTTTAATCGGGTGCAAATACCGGCGCGACACAACACCCAACGCGCGGTGGACGTCAACACAAACTTGGTCAAAGATGTGATACTCTTCAAGTACGACAATCCACGTTTCTTCCGAATCCTGAATGTTTTCGCGATTTGCCAGTTTGGCTTTTGGGTGTACCTCGCGCATTTTGCCTACAACCACATGAAAGACGCACCCGTTCCGGAGGACAAAAAGGATGACTTGCCCTGGTGGCGAAGATTCAATCTGGGTGAAAATAAATATCGAAATTCACTGACTGGCTTGGCGTTATTAATAGGTATTTAACGATACTCTCATAGAATTGTCGCTTTACTAATGTGTGTTAATTATTGTTCGATAGGATATGGCATCGTAGGAATTGCGTGGACGTACACATACAAATCCGTTCGATATTTAGTGTTACGCAAGGGCGGTAAGGAACTGAGCTTTATCACTTACACTCCTCTCGGCATGAATCGCGTCCTCACTGTGGACATGAAAGACGTGAGCTGCAAGACCACACGGCAGGGAGCACCTTCGCAACTTCCCATCAAGGTGCGCAATCATTTCCTCTACTATATCCTAGATATGCGCGGCGAATTTCGCAACGGCACCCTCTTCGACCATACCGCTGGATTAACGCGAACGCAATCATGGAAGAAATAAGCGACATCAGTAATAATAATATATATTAAGTACACGGTACCCAAATATAAATAATGTAACAATATATATTTCATTAGGTTTCATCGTTTTATGTATGCACGTGTTATTTATCAATATATGCCTATTTTATGTAATGTTTCTTGAATTAGAGACTTACGATTTCTGTTTAGACCCGGAAAATTTTCACGTCCTCAAATTGACTAATCATACGAATGTTCGAAGTTATTTCCCGTAACAAGAAGGGAAGGGAGCAGGACGCTTATGTTGCTATAATAAAACGTCCCGGTGCAACGTTATTAACATGGTCTTATAAATTAAGCTCTTCCTCCTTTGCAAATTTTGTTACTGCCATTATAGAATTCATCATGACAAGTCGAATTAGAGCCATGATTAACAAGTAGTCACAAATAAAATAAAATAGTTAATCAGTCAAAAAAATGGGCAAATAAAATCTTATTAAAACTTACAAAATGGTGCAATAACGAAGCCGTCTCGAGAATAGTTTCTTTCAGATATTCGTTTCAGACTTATCGAATTAAGTACAGCTAACAGAAACGATGAATGAACGATATTACAAATTAACAGGGTGGTGGGTGTGTTTGTGGTGTGAACGTGTGGATCACATAAGAATTAGGTCGTAATAATATAAGTAAAAATAATTCATATACACAAGTTAAAAAGAAAATAAAAACAACTCTTATATCGCAATGAGTTCCAGACACAGACGGTTAGAGACAATCATCACAGTTCGTTTCTATCACAGATTCCGTCCATGCTAGGTCCAAAAACTCTGGGGGAGGCTCCATCGTCCCGTGACGTCGTCGGCTGAGGCGCTGCACTGCTGCTGCTGCTTCGTGGAATTGAGATTGAACTTTCATTTTTATAGGGGTGTAATCTATTTTGTTATGCAATCTTAGCCGCAGAAAAGACTAGAAATTTGAAACGGCGCCCGCACACGATCCGAGCGATTCGCGCGTGGAATAGTCTTCTTTCCCTAATCGGAAGCTTGAAAATTGCTCTCTCCGGGCAACTCCTCTTCGTTGTCGAGTTTCGTTGTGCCGGCGTTGCACACGCGGCACTTGCAGCATACGATGCACGGTGCTGCGAGCAGCAGCAGTGGCGACGCGACAAGCAGCAGTATGCCGAAGCCGGCAAAGATGCCGATGACCTGCGTCCGATGCCAGATGACCGACGCACGTGAATGGCCGAGCTTATTCTTGCACGGGCCTTTATCATAGTGCCGTAATAGGAAATCGTCCTGGAATAAATCACATGCAATCAATTAAACTGATCGTTTTCAGGTAGCAATATAACACTTACATCCAGACTAGCCAAACAATACCAGCAGAACACGTGCTTGCATCGCTTGCACATCATCTGCGCGCAACCCTCGTCCTTCTCGATGGGCACGTTGCACATCGGACAGCACTTGATCAGATCGGAATCGAACGGTATGCCCGTTTCCTCGACGCGTCCCTGCTTCGCCAGCTGCTTGTTGTGCTCCTCGCACGTGAGATCCGGATGCCATTCCAGCTTGCAGGCGCTGCAGAAGTCGACGGCGCAGCGCGGACAGTGCACGCACTGCGGCCGTCGCTTCTTCGTCGGTGGACAAACGTTGCAGACTGTCTCACAGCCGGCGCGCGGACACCACATGCGGTTCTTATCGATTTCTACCTCTGCACATAGGACGCATAGGAATATTCAAATATTTATCTTCCATTACTGCTGGGTGTGTATTTTTTTTACCTCGATTGAGACGATACTTCAAGTGCTTCTCGAGCATCTCGTCGCCGACCAGTCTTTTGATCTCCTCCTGTACGAGCACACCCTGCGCTGGGCATTGTGCGTCCGGGCAGGAGATGTCATATGCGCCCTCGGCGATCTCAAATTGGACGTAAGCTTTCATACACTGCAAAGTACAAAACCATACATTATCCATCAATACACTATTTACGAAAACATAGTAAAAGTTAATATGCTTAATGCATATTGCAAAAGTTCATGCGTTTGCAAATGATATTATTGTGTTTTTGCATATTATAATTCATTGGCGTTGTCAAGGTTTGCGCATAACATGATGCTCGAGTACACGCGATTACGTAAAACAGAATTACACGTGTATGCGCAAATGCGGACGCGAGTTGTTTGCGTTGCGAAAATTAAAGATGCGTGTGCGGTGTTGGTACCCGCCGCCGCGCCGGTGATTAGCAACAATTTTGTTCGATTTTCACTCGAAACGAAATCGAAAACAGGCATGATTTTCTAGAATGCAAATCGCGTGATGCCCCGCAGCCCGACGATGGTAATAACAGTTATTGTTATCGCAATTATTACATATTGGAGCGCGAAAAATAGAAAAGACCGCATATTGCACACGGGCCAGTTAGCCCATGCCGCACTGCGAATAAAATGTAATACATTGTGAAAATGTGAAAAATATTTCATTTGCGCGAGCGCGCGCGTGCGTTTTGCGGAAATGGTGTAATATTAAATCCATCCCGCATGGGTTCCGTCTAAAAATAAGTTTTGAAATATTGCCGCCGCCACACCGCCGGAGATTCCATCAGACTGAATTGCTCGCATGATTGTCGGCCCGGATCCAGATTGAGTTTCAATCCAAACTTTCCCGCAAATATCCGCGCGAAACTTCGGTGCGCGAATGAGAGTTTCGTCATTCAAAAGTTTGCCGACAGTTATTATTGTGGATTGTGCTATTATTGGCGCAAAGTTATCAAACTGAAAATCGAATAATAATTTTAATTAACGTAAACAATATGTTCGTATGAAATATGCCTGCAGAAACATTGATATCTTTCGACCAATCTTTAAGGAAAATGTAAACTGAAACCGATCTGTTAGGAAATGTAATAAATGTTAGGTATGAGGAAATGAAGTAAAAAATCGTAGACGTTCTCTTGCATCCTTGACGCGAGTCGCGCATAATATTACCATCTTTACGTTACATACACATCTAATTAAATTATGGAGTATTTAGAAGTTTAAGGTCATCGCGGCCAACGTTGAAAATAACCCGCCGGCCGCCTCGTTGCAGCGTCCGCGCGGACGCTAATTGAACCGCTTATACTTTAAAACCGTCCATCCAACCGACCCACTGGACTACTAGCGCGCATATATTATTCAACACCAATTGAATTATACATGCGGCGCTAAAACGTGAGCATAAATAAAAATGCCAACCAAGTCGTATTCGAATGATCCACGTACTTCTATGCTAATAATAAGCTCAGTAAATAATAAAATAGTATAATGTTCTTCATTTAACAACATTTAATTCCTTATTGCAATGTTCTTGCAAGCAATATAATAATGAAGTCGTTGTTGTTGTTATTGTAGTCGATACGATCATAAAATACAGAAATTGCAATAGGATAGATTGACGATCGATTAATAGAAGCACGGCGCACGCGGAGGAGTGACAAAGAAGCGGAACATAACATTTATTACATCGCGTAAACAAGTCTTTTATCTTCTTAATGTGAGCGAATGGCATGGCCTTATCCCCTGCTGCAAGCCTAATCCAATTCCGCATCTATTTTTAAGATTTTCAAGTACATCGCGATACTACCAACAAGACAAATGTAAAATGAAAGTAATTACAAACAGAGCCGCACAAATAAACGCTAAATATGTCTAAACGTTAGCGTTGATTAAATGTGTAAATAAATACCTATATTTCGGGGCCTGAACAATGGCGTCATCTCCGACACCATCGAGATAACTTCAAAATAAATGCCCGTGAACTTTTCGAAATGGCGACCAGCCCGACGAGTACATATTATAACGCCCAATATAAACAAACAACCGCGGCGGGAATAACATTAACGCTGTTCATCGCTGAACGCCATGGTATGTTTGCGTTGCTGTTTAGCGCGCCAAAAACGGGAATGGCAAGCAAAACCGAAAGTCGATTTTGTCATTTGCACCCAAGTGCTGCCATACTTTTTTGTTTTTACTTCTTTGCTGGGTTGTGCAAAATGATGGACGATCAGAAGAGTGCTTGATATCGTTCGCGTGTCCACTTGTGTCGATGTTGCTGTTGTTTATTGATGATGGATGTGCGTGAATAAAATTTAGGTCGATTGCGACGCCTCACAAGCACGGTTGAAGTACATAATACTTAGCATTGTAAATAATTTTAGTTTTAAAATAATTTCATAGTTGTCATACATTGATTCATGTAGTTCTTGGTACTTAGGGACGCGTGCATTTGTTATCATTTTCCATATAATTATAATCGCGGCCGATGCAAGTGGTCGCATATCACATACAGAAAATAACCCGGTTTGAGTTGAAAACGCAAATGTATCATCACCTCGCAATGCATGCGAACAGGATTAAGTACAATTATAAATCCAGCAAAAGAACGCTTGTTGACAAGTCCATGTGTAATGAGGTCGTATGCAATCGGTAACCTGTTTACTTTTACAATGCGCCAACGCGTGTTTCATGCTCGTTTTCTTCGCGTCTCTTTTTTGTGAGTTTTGTAGTAGTTTGCGTGCACAAATTGTCAAAGTGCACGTGCATAGCGTTTTTATGAAGCGCTTTCCAAGTGTATCGCAATCGCCATGAATTGACCGTCATCAGCATTGAATTAAAATTGCGATTGAGTAACACAAGCATCTGATCACCCACGGATTATTTCATCATGTTTTTGTTTGTTTTTCTTTTTGGATTCGAGCATCAGCAATCAGCACCCGTTCTCTATTTACCTATTTATCTTTTAACTAAAAGGTGTTTCAATATGCACCCGTAACCGAAGCGAAGAGTTGACATAACATGAATTTAACGTTACACTCCTTATATCACTAAGCATTAAGTACTAGGCAAAGTACACATGTCTATTTCTTTGCTTATATTGTGAGTCAAGGTAAATTTGACTATGATGACGCCAAAGACAGTTGATTGTTAATTGTCGTCTCGAAACTTGCACAATTGGTTGATTTTGTAAAGAATTTCATCAAGTTCGATCATTGTTGTTGCTGTGTATGTCAATTGGACTTCAGATATTTTTTCAACCGTTCACACTTGTGTTCATTTCATCTCAATGACGAATACGAATTCACTGAACAATTTTGCACGAAGAAAATTTCATAAGCAAATTATTTGCTTATATCTTGAACGCGAGAAAATTGTTTCCTCATTATAAATATTACCGCAAATTTTTGAGAACGACGATTAAGTATTAGTGAATATGTAGTTGTAATCCTCGATTTAAGGAAGTAATAGTCTTCGTCTACAAGCAATTACAACGGGAAGTAATCATTTGAACGCGACTGTACTTTATGGCCATTAACGTTTTAACTCTCATTCTATAGGCAGGCATCATCAAATTGCCACCAATTTGGAGTGGATATAGAACGTCGAAAAATACGTGCTCATACAACAAAACAATTAAGAACCTCCATAAGATTAGAATAATTGAACGCCATTTTCAACTATAGAAGCTCAAATTAACCGTGTTCTCATCGTAGGTATATATTTGAAAAGTCGCATCATTTATACCTAATAATAATTTAAACATTTATTTGCAGTTAGCATACACGCAGGCGCAAAATACCACAAGTTACATGTGTGAAACAATGGGTGTATCATCACCATCACCAGTCATGTATGTTGCATTCGAAACATTCGTTTGAGTTGCACGGCACGCCATCCACAAGCGCACCGCGAACGACGTGCGCGCAATGACTATTGCGATTAGCAAATCGGCCCGCGCCAATTTGTTGGATTGTTTTCCTGTTACGATGAAAATGGCCAGGCAATAAGCACGTCGTCACTGCTAACTTTATAAACTATTATAATTGCTAGCGTTACGTATGCATCTCGCACACGTGGCTGTGGTTTTCCCGAAGCCGGAAAACGTTTGCTAGCGCGTATGTTGAAATCGCTGCCCGCCCACGTTGCGGTTCCCACTTATCCGTTCGCGCTTGCAATTAACGCAATTGCAATTGCGGATCGAAACGTTAAAACGGCACATTCTTTCCGCGCCGAACGCGCGTTACCTACCGATATACTATACCTAGAATTTAACACCCAAATGACGCAAGCACCTTGCAACATGGGTTTCTACAAGGAAATCGGCCGTAATTTTATAAACAATATAGGAAAACATTTACGACTCAACGATCGTTATGTGTAACAATACCCGTTTGCGTGCGCGCAGAATAGAGAGGCAGGAGTCGGTCGTTCCAATGAAAGCCCTCGTCAATGAGCGAATAGGGAATTAAGTTAGTAGCAGTGGTGGCACTCACCTCGGAGCAAAAGGCGCAATTACACTGCTGCAGCCGGATGGCGTTTCTAGAAGGCACCTCAGCTAAACACAATTTACACAAGATCGTTCGTGTTGCTTCCGTGTCGACGGCGACGGCGTCCTCGTCCTCAGCCACGCAGTCCGCGTCTGAGCCGTCAGGTGTGTCCTTGGGCACTTGTACGAAACCGCCGGTGGTCGCGTCGAGCGAGTATCGCGACGTCGACGCCAGCGACAACAGGCTGGAGCAGCGCGAGCAGATGTGCGACGCGCTCCCATGCACCGAGTCGCGCAGCCGATTCACCGCCCGAATCGGCTGCGGATGCTGATGGTGTTGGTGGTCGATGTCGCTGGACGACGACGACGTGCGCAGCACGCCGGTGAGCGCCAGCACGGTCTCGCACTTGCGCAGGCTGGCAAGGCTCGCCGCCGAGCGCACCAGATT